>APFE031395509.1:4039-15079 GCA_000404065.3 Pinus taeda
TATAAGAAGGTCATCAACCCCACCCTAGAAGATCAAAAGTATCTCTCTATTTTAACTAGCTCAAAGAAGAAAATTAATATAGCAAAAATTAGAATGAACTCTCATCAGCTCCATAGTGAAACAGGTCGTTGGGCAGTTCCTAAAACGCCATGGATGGAAAGGATCTGCATCTCTGTGAGAATAGGAACATCGAGGATGAAAACCGCTTCCTCTTATAGTGCCCCGCGTACAACTACATTAGATCTCAGTTTCATAATCTTTGTCGCAAACTCACCTTCCTAGCCTCTTACGATGTCAAAATTATAGTGAGCTCGGGAGGCTTCTCTCCAAGCTCTTTGAGCATAGGAATAAAATCTTAAATCAAACTAAATAATTTGTTTCTTTAGGTCCGATAGACCAAAAAATTTGTCTCATGGACGTTAACACACCATCATCATCATCATCATAAATATATCAATATATTTAATTTTAAAAATTTATTATATATTATAATCTAATAAAATAAAATAATTATTATTCTTATTATATATCAATAAATTTAAAGCATTAACCAATAAAGCATTAAGAATAATTTTTAGTAAAAAAACTTCAATAAATTATAAAATTAGATCTAAATAATTATAAACATTCACGTGTCTTTCCCTCAGTCAAATATAGTTGTTATTTTCTAGCCATTAGGTTGACCTATTTCCCTATTTAAGCTTCCTTCTATATTTGATTCTTCATCATGTCCTGAAGATCAACCACACTCACTAGTTCGAAAGGGGTCGACCAAAATATTCAATATAATTTCTCCCGAAAAATTCTCAATACAATATGATATAGATCACAAAAGCTTAAATTTAAATATAACTAATCGCTGAAATGATGTAAAAATATAAAATATAAAAAATTGAATTAGTTTCCAAAATATATGATTTTCATATTTGAAAGGTTCGTATAACTATGTGAAATTTTTGTTTTCCTCGCCATGCCAAATTACTTTTTATTCAAAATACACTACATATATTTGATTTAGTTCGCAAATAATGAATTCTTTTTAAATAATTTGTACAATTACACAGAACAATTTGCTCTTGGCATTTCAAAAGTTTTAATATGGATTATATATTCTTCTTAAACTAAGATGAAATAACAAACTCTTTTAAGGCTTTAACATATTAAGTATTATTGTTAAGATATTGTTATATATACATATATATATATATAATAATGCCTAACGCCATAAACAAAAATTATATTTAAGATTTGTGTAGTCATGTTTTATGTACAAGCTTGTGATTAAAGAAGAATTGTTGTAGGTTTTAGGATTTTTTTAGACCTACTAAAAAGGAAGGGTCTAATGGATGGATTGTTGACTTTTTAGACTTCTTTGATTTATTGGGACTAGTTACCCATTGTTATGGAGGATGTTTGACAATTTCGTAAGGTGTTTGGAAACATGAATGTTAATCTTTAGGACTTGATTCCAAAGTTGTATTAGCCAAGCTCTTTTAGATATTTTTCATTGATTTCTTTATATAATTTTATTTATCAAATAACTTCAAAATTTATTGAACTCATACTTAAGTCTATTTTGCCTAGTTATATCTCTAGAGAAAAATTTGGGTTCTTAGAAGGCCTTCAAATCCATGAAGCTATTAGGTCAACTCAAAATTCATTCACACCATAAAATCTTGCATTTACCAATTGGTGTTCTTAAGGTAGACTTGTCAAGAGCCTATGATAAGGTATCCTAGTTTTATTTGCATCTTTTACTCATTCATTTTGGTTTTCCCTCCCTTTAATTCACTAATAATGAGATGCATGACCACATTGAGCTTTTTAGTCTTCATAAATCGCTTGGTATTGGTATTCTTTAGGGATTCTAGGGAGCTTCAATAGGGATTCCCTCTATCCATGTCACATTTTTCTTTTGGTAGTTGAAGGTTGAAGGAAATATATATTTGATGCGAGGAAGAAAACACTACTTATAGGGATCAATTATGGTAGATATCTCACTTTGAGTCACTTTTTGTTTATTGGCGATGTGATTTGCTTGTTTTGATTTCTAGACAAGATATTCACATTGTAAAGGAGGTTCTACTTCTCTTGAAAAAATCCATGAGTATGGAAGAGAATTGGAGAATTCAACACTATATGCAGTAGATATTGGCAAGCACAGTTTGTTGGAGGTGAAGCAGGCCCTCCCCTTCCCATAGTATAGCTTGGATGATGGTTTTAAATATTTTAGATACATATTAAAACTAAATGATTAGGTTAAGATAGAATGAATATGGATGATTCAAAATTTTGAATGATCCATTGGACTTTGGTGTCATAGATAGCTTTATCATGATGATAGATTGATTTTAGTAAGGGTAGTTATTGAATTTATTCCTATCTTTTGGCATTATGTGGTTTTGATCCCACTTATGGAAATTTTTACCCTTCTAAAAATGTTTACCTTAACACTTTACTAACTACATGTCGTTTTGCATCAACAACTCATCTTCCCATGTCATCTCTTCCATTGGTAGGTTGTTCCATTTGAGAAGGCACCCAATAATTGCTTGATTTATCAATTGCTTAATAATTGTTCTAGGATTGCTTCTAGTTTTATCATAATATTACATTCTTCATTAATGTATGGTAAATTACTTTGGACTATGATATTATCAATGATTGCCTATTTTAAGAAAGAAACATGGAAGACTAGATGCAAACATGAATATGGAGGAAACTATAATTTATAAGCGATACTTCCAATCATTTTCAATATCTTACAGGGGTCATAGTAACTTTATGTTGATTCATTATCCTTTTTTTTTTCTCAAGGGACATTTTTTTATATGGTTGTATCCTCACAAGTACCCAATCCCCCACTTCAAATTCCCTTCCACTACGATGTTAAAATGCTTGATTTTCATCCTATTTTATGCTATAACCAAATTTTCCTTCAATAATTTTAAAACCTCTTATTAGTGCATTATGTGTTCCTCCACTACTTGAGAATGTATAGTCCCTTTCAAGGGTGATGTGATGAATGGAAGATGATAATGACAAATTTCCATAAGTGGGGACATTTTTATGAAGAATGGAAAGAAGTATTGTACCACAATTTTTCCAAGGGTAACCACTTTACTCATTGTCTCTATTTATCACATGCAAAGAAGCAAAAATATCCTACTAAACATATATTCACATCTCATTTTTTCCATCAGATTCATGATGGTAATAGGATTTATGATCCAATTAAGTACCCCAACAAAAAAATAATGCAATACAAAAAAAATTAGTGAAAACTAGATATTTGTTTCGTACAATAATGTTTAGGATTCCATGTAGATTTTGGACTAATTCCATGAATTATTCTTCCATTTTAATTCCTTTAAAAGGATTATAAAGAGAGTAAAAATGGTCATAGTATATATTTGATCTATTAGTACCATATTAACATCCTTTCCTTTGAAATTCATTGAAACTTCTTCGTAATACTAGCTTGGGATGACTAATAGTTATAGACACCCTAGGGTCTTGATTATCTCCCCATCATTTTGTTGGCATACTACATATTTTCCCATAAAATTTTACACATATACTTTAATAAATTCCCAAATTAAAATATTTCTTGACCTTACAGTATGTTTTTAAGACCTTGCCATTTCTTTTTTTGTTGATCTTTGATATCACAATGAATAATTCTTCCACATAAAATTTTATATTTCATTTGGGTCCTCCTATAGTTGCTTGATTAGTTTGCATACATTCTCATCTTACTTCCATTATATCATTTCGTTTTCTACATAGTCATATTTTGGAAAGGAAATAGTGTATAGGAAACCATATGTACATCTGTCACAATATTTTGTTTTTTGTTTTTGTACATAATTTCAAAGTCATAAACTAGTGTTTGTGCAACCATTTTTTTTATCTTCTAAAGGTAGTCTTTGTTCCAATAATTCATTCAAAGTATCATTATTTTCTTTACTTTGAATTTTCTTCCTATAAGGTAGGATGCCACTTATTGACTACATGTAGTATGTCGAATGTCTATTTTTCATAGATGGTATAAGTTTTTTCTTTCCTTTAAATTGGATATTTTCAAAGGGAAAAAGCCTTACTTCTTACATCAATACCATACCAATTACATGGAGTGAGGCGTCACACTAATAGTTATTTAGGGTGTAGTGGCATTATTATGTTCACTAAATTTTCAAACATCAATATCATCTATGTTAGGTGATCTTCATAAACCTGTGGACAATCATCCCAAGGTAATTGGATTAATGCCCAAGGATCTTCCACCTGGTTAAGATCATAACCATGATATTCATTTGCAGCTAGGAAGGGTGCCATATATAAATAAAGAAGGGAAAATCATACTCAAAGTAGAAATAATCCTTGAAACAAGGATTAAGTGGGCGAGTAACCCAACAATTGTGGAGTAGATGAACAATAGTGGAACATATGACATGGGAATATGACTTATTTTGGATGAATCACTAGCATTTACTAAATGTTAAGGAAAGCACTTGTTTGAAGCAGAGGGGAATGTTAAGAATTGTATTTTCCCCATTTTATCCCTAAAAACACTTATTAAGCCCTAGATATTAAGAAATTACATTTATATTGTTATATTTTCATATAAGCCAGAACCCTTCACGGTCCCATTTTATTGTATTTGTACCAATTGTCGCTTATATATAAACTACGCAGACCTAGTCTTAAAATCAAAAAACATTTTCTTGTACATTATATTCATTGTAAAAGGAGGTTCTCAAAAAGGACAATAATTATTGGTTTCCTATCATTTTTAAAGTACAATGATTGTAACATTCACTTCCAACCTCATTCATAGAATCATGGATTAGCACCACATCTATCATAAGAAGTATACTCCCTACCACCCGAAGGCTATTGGGCATGTTGAAGCGACAAATAGGGAGCTATAGAATACCCTCACTAAGAAAGTAAACATGAGAAAAAAAATGGGATAATATATTAATAGAAGTAGCATGGAATTACAATACAAACTAGAAGAGAACACCAAGATTTACCCGTTATGAGTTAGTTTATGGTAAGAAATTTATGGGACCCATTGAATTTGAATTTTCCACCCTAAGGATAACATCATATTTGGATATGAATTGATTGTATTCCTACGAAGAAATAAGAGAGAAGATGAATGAATTTGATGAGAAAGGAAGGCGATATATTTTCAACATAAAAATGGCCTAGATGTGACAAAAATATAGCATGACAAGTTCATTAAAACTAGAGACTCTACGAATGGAGATTACGCCTTACTCTATAATCTAAGATCAAGGATCTCTAGTAGAAGCTAGTGACTAGATGGATTTAGCCATACATTATGGAGAAGAGTGATGACAATGGATGTATCAATATTAGAACAATTGATCAAGAAAAAATTCCCCTATTTGTAAATGGCTTCAAGCTTATGATCTACAAAATGACTTTAAAAATATAGATTATATCATTATATTGTTTTCATCCATATAGATTCTTTTAGAGTGGAAAATATAAAAGAATTATCTCAAATGACCATTTTTATCAATGAGACCTAGTTTGGAAAATCGGGGTCTAAAACCTTCCACGAGCATTTTGAGGCATCAAATGGAATTTTTTTGGCTATTTTTCTTCCTTTATCTCCACACCTTGTTTTCCTATTCTTAATACAAATGCATTTCCAAGTACGTAATAATCCCCTCAAATGAATTATGTATGCAAAAGTTATGCAATTAAGAAGGTGACCTTCCTGTTTTCGCCAACATAATCTAAGAGGATGCCACATCGGCCTCCATTATTCATGGAAAATAGGATAGCCACATGATCATGATGAATAATAATCTAAAATGGTCAAAATTATAACTCTGTTTAAGAGCTGAAGGATTCAAACCTAACCACTAGTATATTATTAGGTTGTGTTATAACCACACCACTAGGAGGAAAAATGTTGTCATTGTTTTCTAGGGAATTTTGTTCCATAGACGAGTATGATAGCCGAGAGGTACAAGGAAACGGTACAAAAATATGATTTTTTTCAGTGTATTATAGCATAGGCCATAGGCCTTACTTCTTTGTACTTGCAACCATTTCGTTTTCAAAGAAAGGGAGCAGATGACCTCACCTTTAACCTAAGTTTTCTCCCAAAAGGGTGTCGTAGGATATATCTTGTGTGAATTATGGTTTGTGAGTTTTTATTCCACTATTCTCTATTTTCTACATAATTATAATTTTCTTGCATATTAAATAAATAATAATCCACACATACCTAAATCTAAAGAGAAATAAACCCTCATACTGTGGATTTTGTACTTTTAAGTATAATTTTACTAGATTCATTGTGACTAATTATTTACTAGAATATCCATAACATTTTATGGATCATATTGGTATCAATGTGAGGTTTCTTTGGGTATATTATGAATATTTGTAGGGGATATAGAATGGCTAATCCAAAATCCATAAAACCCTAGAAATAATTGACAAATTTGTGAATATCCCTCATGGTCCTATGGAGGATAGGTTTTCATGGCTAGAAACACAAGTGACAAATATAAATTGTAATGTGAATATCCTCATGGTGGCGCTAACCAATAAACTTGGGCTATTTGGAGAATATGGGGATTCTAATGCATAATTTTTCTCGAAGCGGAGATTAAGAGATCAAGAAGAAACAAACAAGGAGATGAAGAAATAACCCATAAAAGGTCAACCAATTTGACTATCATGAACCATTCACAATCCCTATTTAAAATGGAATCAAAGGTTCATATCAAGGTGTACTAAGGTGAGATTGATGATCTGAAGCTAATCACTAGTTGCAACAATAATAATTTTATTCCAATGTTCATCATATAGAGGAAGAAAAAAATTATTTATATGTTGCTAAAATTAGAAGGTCATGCCCTAACTTGATGGAAAAACCACATGGATACCTTGAGGTTTGAGGGGGATCCTCTAGTGACTAAGTGGGAGGACTTTAAAACTATCATAAGTTCATAATTTTATGTATCATTTATGTAGAGTACCAATGGATCCTATAACATACCCAATTCCCTCAATGACTTACACAAGTTATGGGGTACCAAAATTTTTATTTTTCCTTCACTAGCTTGAAAAATAAGTTTTGATACCGCTTTATTACACACCCCACCATTTGCGTAAACTTGATTTTCATCTCTCAAACATTTTGTGAAACACTTTGCCTATAAACATTTCTTGAAATACATTGTATACAACGAATTGAGTAATATCTTTGTTGCATACATTTTGTAAAAAAAAAATTGTATGAAATCAAATAAAAAACATTGCTCTAGCTCCACTTGTAACATACTAATGGAAATGCATCACTCAATCATGCAACTTTTGGTTTTTGTATTTAAGGTATTTTATCAAAAGTTTTGTATGCAAATTGTAGTAAAACATATTTAACACATTTCTTCAAATTATTTGCATGCAATTATGCATATATTAGCTACAACAATATTACCATACAATAGTACTATCCCCATCCACAAAACAACATTTTCATGGGTTCTTTCATCAAACAATTTGTATGCAATGAATCATTAAGCCAGTTAAGAATTTATTCAAACACTTTGCATGAAAACTAATAAAACACATCCCTTAGGTCATATATCCTAAATTAAAATATTCCAAGTTCTAGAAAGTGAACTAGATGACTAGGGATTTCCCCTCACTATGTTTCAAGTTCGAACCTCTCAAAACTTCAACATGAAAAATTATAGTAGAAATTACACATGACATATTTGAAGCACAATTTTAGGAGAATTCGGGAAGCTTGAATTCCTCTAATAATATCTCCTGAAATATCACAACCCAATATATGAAAACTAGACTATAGGATCAACAAGAATCCACCTCGCCTAAGTTTTAGCTTCTGAAATATTTTAGAATAAAAGTTATAGAAGAAATGAAAACATGGTCGAATTCTAAGGTGTTGATGTATCTTTTCTATATTTTCGTGAGTTGGTTTCATAAGATTTGTTCATAACAATGTATATTTCATATATATACAGAATTTGATAATAGGCTAAGGCATCTAAGCCTTAGTCACAAATTCCCCTGCAGCTACATTGTATCCTCTCTCATATCTTTCACACAACATAGACTTTTCATATAGAAAATTACAATAGCGCGGATCATCTAAGATCCATGATTTCCTCCCACAAATCACTCAATAAAATCCCCTAAATATCTCCATACGCATACATGGCACATAATTACATTTAATCAAGCCTTCTAGAGACTTATCAATTCCATCAATTTAGCTCTGTTTTAATAGAATTTTCCCAAGATTGCAATGTTTGTCCATGTTTCCCTTTTTCACAGCTTTGGATTCTGATTTTAATAAAGGGTGCTCAAATGCTCCTGCATCACTTAAGTGCAGGAATTCTGAGTAAGAAAGAAAGGGATATTTTAGGAGTTGGTCTCCCTCCTTAATTCCCCAAATCATTCAAAGATTCCTCCACCATATCTCATCATGTAATGTCACTTGAAGCCAAGCAAACCAAGTTCATTGAAAACCAAGCTTGTGACAGTCAAGGAAAAGTTGTTCTCGAGTTAGGGGGCCAAATATCCCTCTTTTCTAGGGAGTTGTTGGTAGCTCTAGTTTTATATAAATAAGAGATCCAAGGGACTCATTAGGATTCAATTTTTTGTTGTATCCAAGAGGCCATTTTGAGCTAAAACATTTTGACTGTTATTGTTATGATTTACTTGAAATTTTATGATAATTAGAAATTCTGTTTTGATCTAGCACTAAGTTGAATCAGAGGGTTGAAGCTCTTGGGCTAGGGCCTAACCCTAGCAGAATAAGTTCCTCTTTTTGTAGTTGTATTCTTACCTAAGAATGATAGTTAGTTGTGGAAGTTTATTTGTGTTTTTTTTAATTAGCTTAACAAGTACTTAAATTGTTGCTCGAACTTGTTTCCATTAGTTTAAAGGGGTATATTAGTGCAGTAGTTTAGTGGAGAAATTATACCAAAAACACTGGTGACAATTTGCCCTACATCATCTCCCTCGTGGGATCATGACTAGGCGACCCCACTCTCACAACCCCAAAAACATAGTTGTCTTTTGATCATTCCATAGGTTAGGTTTCATTCTTAGCTAGATCAATGTTTATGATTTCTTTGAAGAACCTGCAGTTGTTATATTTTTTTTCTTAAGTTTGTTGTAGCTTAAAAATCATTCCATATCATAGATCTAGTTCATAACAATACATAGATCAACTTCCTCAAATTCAATTCATATTTTCCATGTGGACCTGTAGTGATGCATAAATGAAAAGAGAAATAGGTTTTGTTGCACATATTTTTGATCTGCAAGAAGGGACTCATGCAACGAGATTCACGTAATTCTTCTCCACTTTCTCTTGAGGCATACTAGCCCTTAGTCCGAACATCTATTTTCCAACCACCGTGAGCAACCACCTTAGGCAAATCCAACCTCCTTGGAGTGTTGGGATTAGCCTTGCACAATGTGCACCTTCCCTACACCTTATACCATTGTCATGCACCCTCCAACACCTAATTTCACAAGTCTTTCCCTCCATAACCATTTAACTAACTTCCTCTAGTAGTTCAGGACATTCTGTAGCAGATTATGACATCCTGTAGCAGTCACAGGATCTCCTGTAGCAGTATGTTTTGATCCTGTTTTGACCAGATATGATAGGATAACCTAGTATAGGAGTAGGTTAACCCCTCAGCTTTTATCCCATTCCCATGAGTGCCACCTAGACCAATCGTCCCATTCCTTTCCCTCCTATAAGAACATATAACATTTTCATTTATATTTATGAAGTTAGCACTTAAAGACTATCATTCTTTGCAGGTGTAAATGAGATAGTTAATGCATGCATGTGTGAATTCTGAGATGATAGAGTAACTTTCCATTTCTAGGTAGTCCTAGTAGTTAGATGATCAATTGCAAGATTAGCATAATTTCATTTCTGCAAAGTGATTTTTGTCATTCCATAGCCAGACGATTTATGGTATTGCGTAACATTTATCATTTGGTAGCTCTCATCTCCTAAATAGACAAGCATTTACTTTGCTGCATTAGAACTAGCTATACGTTCATTGTTAGTAGTCAGACTCCTTTTAGTCAAGAGGACTGGTCTTTAATGGTCAAGCGCCCCAACTGAGAAGTGACATGAGAAGAATGATGCATCTGTTGTGTGTATAGCACTGTCACCTTCAAGTTTGTACAAAACCCCAAGTTGATAAAGTAGAGTTGGTAGCATTAGGAGTTGCATCATCCTGGCTACAATATTGAGGCTCATCACTTTTTGGCATCATTGTTGGGGAAGTGTCTAGGTAAATGTAATTTATTCTTTTCTTTCAAATTTTCATTCAGTAGGTAGATGCTATTTTTCTTTCCTTCCTGTTTTGCAATTAATTTTGAAAAACACATAAAAACGACAAATTTATTTGATGCCTCGTAGTAGTAGAGACAATTTAGGGAAATTCATTCCAAATACCCCCATACCATCAAATGGTCAATCTTCCCTCTTCTTCGGCGACTATCAGCTTCCCTCTCTGACTACAGGGGAAATAGAGGACCCATTAGGTGAACAACTAGACATCTTTGAAGAGCCTATTGGGGAAGAAGAAGAAGGAACCACTCCACACACTTACAGCATGGATGAAAAGATAAATGGGACTGAAAATAGAAATGAGGGTGATTTTCCCATTAGAGAGACTAATGGAGATGCTAGGATGAAAAACATAAGCCCCTCTGCCCTTCCTCACTTCCATGGAATAACCTTAGATGACCTTGTTACCTTTTTGTTTGAGTTTGTTGTCATCTATAGAACTTAAGATTATACCTCTCACAACTAGAAGTTAAAGTTTTTCCCATCCACCCTTAAGGATGCAACCTTGCAATGGTTCATGGGTTTACCTAGGGACAACATCACTACTTGGGCTGAAATATAGCAAGCCTTCAAAAACAAGTACATGGACTAGTGTTAGTCCAAAGACCATGTAAAACATTAACTTAATCTCA
>APFE031395515.1:7088-79416 GCA_000404065.3 Pinus taeda
ATACACATGAGACGAAATATGCAATTATAATAAAATGGGACCATGAGGGGTTCTAGTTTACATAACAATATAACAATAGAAATGTACTAACTCAATATATAGGGATTAATATGTGGTTTTTTTTATTATTATTTAAAATTGGGCTTATATGGGGATAAATATGAACCATTTATCTGTGTATACTATTATGATTATTATAGAATATTCCATGGAGGTTAAATCTGTACTATCCACCTAATAGTTATTGATAATTAAATTAAAATTTTGAAACCTTTATTCCTAAAAAAACATGCTTATCAACATAATTATATAACCTAAAAGTGGGACTGTTGAGATTCATCTTT
Organism: Pinus taeda; assembly: GCA_000404065.3. Classification (NCBI taxonomy): domain Eukaryota; kingdom Viridiplantae; phylum Streptophyta; class Pinopsida; order Pinales; family Pinaceae; genus Pinus; species Pinus taeda. Next base: position 7,433 of record APFE031395515.1, read on the forward strand.
TGAGGCCGATTCTTATTCTAAACATTTGTATTTCCATGTATTTCCATATATACAATTTATTCACCCAATACCTATGGATTAGGTGTCTAACATTGAACACCACCCAAAAAACCAACCCCCCCCCAACCCTTAATATGGATGGTGTTTGTGTGAGTCCAAGGATCATTTTAAATTTTTCAAAATTTTTCTTTTCCATATGCTTTAGTTAATATATAAGAAATTCACTCATTTTTGGAAAAATGTATTAGATGAATAGTCTTCACATATACATGATAACAAATCAAATGATATTTTGTGTTGATATGTTTGGTTTGATCATGTAATTTGGGATTCTTAACCAACTTAATTACATAATTATTATAAATTAGAATGGGAGTATAATTCATTTTTTCTCCTAATCCAAGAGTCATAATACAACCTGAAGTAGACACTCCATTTTCATTGTCTACATCAAAGTCTAATAAAAATACCCAATCAAATTAAAGTCATGCACCTTTGAATATTTGAGTCCAAAGCCTTGAGTCCATTTCAAGTATAGAAATCCTTTTGTAGTAGAGCAATGTCCTTCACAAGGATTTTGCATAAAATTGTAAAGGATTCAAACAACAAATGAAATATATGGTTTGGTAGTGACGATTTAGGTAATATTTCCCATAAGGTGTCTATAATTGGTTGGATCCTCAAATTCATTCCCTTATATAGATGTAAGCATCATATTTTGTTCCATTGGAGTGAACAAAGGATTGCATTCAACCATGACAAACTTTTTCAACAATTCTCCATTATTCAAATATTCCTTTATGGATGAAATATAGCTTTAATTATTCCCTATTATAAATAGATCATCTACATATACCCCAATATAGACAAAATTTTTGCCACTTTTCTTGACAAACAAAGTTTCTTCATCAATATTAAAGTGTTTGAAGCTTAATTTTAGAGGATTCTCAATAAAATTTTCATATGAGGCTCTAGGTGCTTGTTTTAGGCCATACCGTCATTTGACGAGTTTACATTATTTATGCTCTTATACATTCCCAAGAAAACATTCTGGTTGAGGCACAAACACTTTTTTTGTTCAAGTCTCCGTTAAAGGAAGCATCCTTCACATACATTTGGTGAAATTTCCATCCATTCTAAGATATCAAGGAAAAAGAGAGTCATGTTGGTGGCCCATTTTTTGTGGGGGAAAAGGTATGTTCATAGTCAACTCCTTATTTTTGAGTAAATCATTTTTCTATGAGGCTTGATTTGTGCTTGTCAAGTGATCCATTTGACTTGTAATTGTTCTTGTAGACCCACTTACAAACAATTGGTTTAGTTCCAAATGGAGGGGGGCCATTAGCTTCCATGTTCCATTATTCTTGACAACATTATAATCCTTCTAGAATTACTTCTATCCATTCATCATGAGAAGCAAATTGTTTAAAGGTAGTTGGTTCAAAATTAGTAGAAAAATTTAATTCACAATCATATGAAACATCCATATAATCAACTGAATCCGAATTATCTACACGACCACCATTTTTTCTTGTTGAACTTCTGGTTCCTATATTTTTGACCTCATCAGGATGAACACTTTCAAGTGATTTGGTGAGCCATTTTGGGGGACCTTTATGAGATGGTATAAGTTGCTTTGTTGATTGAGATCATGCTGCATCAAGATTTATCCTTCCAATTGTTTCTATCACATCACTCAAAGGGCCTTCCTAATTTGAAGGAGTGGATGAGGGGGAGACAATGCTTTAGAAGGAGATTCCGTAGATTGATCCAAGATAGAGATCCCCCCATTAAATATGTGGAATATAATTATCAAATTCATGATAATTTTTTGCATGATTGAATCTATCAAGATGATCAAGCTGCGCCTTAACAATTTTGTAAGTATTGGAAGATTTAAGAAGAATCACATGTCTACATAATACAAAATTCTTATTTACCTGATCATAAAGACAATGTGCTTTGGTCAAATTTTTATACCTAAGAAGATGCACTTATGACCCCTTGCATCAAGCTTGATCCTTTGTTCATTAGGATTCAAGGCATTGTAGGTGGAACCAAAGATCCTGAGATGCCTTACCGAAGGAATAAGGCCATTCAAAATTTCATAAGGAGTATTATTTATGAGAGCATGAAATGGGCACCTCTTTTGACATGTAATGCACATATAACTACATCAACCCAAAACACCAACTTCACATTTTTTAAAAACACCATTGAGAAAACCATATTTAAGATATTCCTATTCATTTTTTCAGTTACACTATTTTGTTGAGGATTGTATGGAAAAATAGTTTGATGTTTAATCCCATGTTGGTGGAGACAATTTTCAAATTCATTAGAATATTATTATTTTCCATTACCAATATGATGGGAGCCAATATGTGATTGTGCATAATTTTTGGTCCATGCATGAAAATTTTAGAAAGTTTCAAAAGCTTCTGATTTACTTTTCAACAAATATACCCAACACATATTGGTGTAATTATAAATAAAATTAGTCATATATCTATAACCAAACATAAATAGATATATGATGAATATGTAGTAGGAATTTACATCATTCATGGTGATACTAATTTCTTAGGCTAGTGTCACGATATGATATCTGTTTTAGATGACGGACATGATATGATATCCTTTTAGAGAATACAATGAAATCATCTAGATATACTACTACACTTTGGCCATTCGGCCCAGGGAAAGCAATGCCCATTTCTCTATGAAATGTAGCACCAACATTAATAAGTATAAATGGCTTGAACTTAAAGGTGAATGCTCCACACTTGGTCCTAAAAGTGGTTTTGAGGAGGTATAGTTCTGCCACTAGAAACTAATTTTATCCAGAGAAACCATCTAGCAGTGAGAACATCTCAGACTGAGATATGTTTGGAGGATTTGTTCCAAAGGTGGCACCAAATAATTGTCTTTGTCTCATGCCTAGTTAAGATTGTGAAAATTTACACACAACCTTATCTCACTAGTCTTATTCCTGATAGGGACAAAATTTGAAACCCAAGTAGAATGTATGACCTTAAAATGACCTAAGCATCCAACAACTTCCTTAATTCCTTTTGTATTAGGGGCTCAAGCATTGGATGAACTTTCCTTAGCTTTTACTGAAATGGTTTCACCCCACTTTTAATAGGAATGACATGCTGGATAATAAAATTATCGCATGTATTTAAGTCATCGTAAATCCATGAAGACACATCACGGTACTATTTGCAAAGGCATATGCATTATTTTCGTCCTTTTGGAGAACAACATGTACCAAGTTTTATAGATTTTGGATCATCTTGAGTTCCCAAGTTGACTTGTTCATATGACAACTTCGAGCTCTGAGTCCTAGTATTAATTGGTCATCTGAATTAGTTTTGTAGGTCATATAATTTGACCAGGGACACTACACCTTTAGGCATAATATTACCTTTCATTGCATCAAATTCTTCCTATAAATCCTTGTCATGCTTATCTTCTTCGATGGCCGCATATTTGAACACGTACGCATTAGCAATAAAATGTAGAATCTATTGGTCTTCATTGAAAAAATGAAATTAGTTACATTGTCGAGCATAAATGGTTTATATATAATCTCTATAGAAAAACCATTTTTCAAAGGCAACATTCTAGCGGTTGCATTAGCTAGTGTGTTAGGTGAAACATTTCTAATTCTAGGAACAAAAATATATTAAAAGCTTTGAAATAAGTAATAAGTCACCGTATCTCTTGTTGGTAGTTCTTTAAATTTGGTGAGACACAATGGATAGTGTTCCATACCTGGTGAGTGACCACTTCTAAGTCACCAATTACCTTGAGTAGCTCCACCTTCATGTCAATGGATTTATTTAATCCAAGAAAGGGTGCTTCATATTCAATAGTATTGTTTATGTACTCAAACTCCAAATGAAATGATACGATGTACTTCTTGTTACGTAGGTCTATGAGAATGCAGCCATCTCCATATCAATCCAGAGTTTTTGAATGATCAAAGTACAAGGTACACATATTATTAGCTACTAAACTAGTTCCTATACTATTATTACTATTCAAATCTATGTTACACGATTCATTAGCACCAGTTGGAGTACAAGGAAGGAGCTCCAACTGTGTATCTAGTGGGATGGGCGATGGATGTGCTTGATAACACCCATGATCAATTTCAAAGTAAAAAATTTCAAAGATTATGACTACAAAGCCAATTGGCTGATTATGACTTTCAAGTGATGTCACAGTATACTTCATGTAGGGCTCACTTTCCACTCAAATCTGGTTGTTTATTCCCTTGTATGGGAGCCATACGTGTGACCAATATATTGCAAAATACCCTTGTAACTCACTAAACCAATCTCTACTCAAGAGTAATCCATAGGTTTCAGGGATGTCCACAATTACAATGTTTATAGATTTGTGTACCCTTTGGTATGATGACAAAAATATAATAAAATTATTGAGTTCACCAATGGCCTGGACACGTGATCTATCCATTGAATGATTTGTGCATCAATTTTATCCCATTTAGCATTATTTTTCTTGGCAACAAATAATGGAATTACATTCACAGATGCACCCGAATAACCCAGAAAATTATGGACGTTGTAATTTAAGATTTCAAAAGTTAACAGAAATGGGGGCAAAGAGTGTTATTATCTAAAGTTACAAAATTAACCACAGATTCGAGAGTTCCAAGAGACTTACCTGATACCATTTGAAAAGTAGAACCTTTGTCACCTAATGAAGGTTGTGAGAAGGCTTGGACAAGTAGCTCACACTGGTCTACTATATTTAGGAGCTCAAAGATGGAAATGTTAGCACAAGGTCTTTTGAAGTCCTCATTGATATTATAACAAATAATCTTGTTTCTAGCAGGCAATGCTATAGTGTTTGGAGGTGTAACTCTGTTTGAAACTTCCATCGTGAAAGACTTGTTTTTATTGCTAGTGGAATGTTTTGTGCATTTTGAGTAGGATTGGCTAGTGGTGTGATCCTTCTTAACAATTATTTCTTCATTTCCTATCTCATAAATTCCTATTCAGAAATGGGCCGTTTGCTCCTCAAATTATAATGACTGGCTATTTTCTGAGGAGGTGCTTCACTTTCGTGTGGTCCTTCAACACTTTACTTGTTAGTATTGAGAACGAAATAAAAGGTATTATCTAAGTGTCCAATACTTGTACTTTCTTCAGTTGTGGCATGCTCATTTGTGTCTTCTGTCTGCTTAGACTACTCATTTGCTAGTAAAATGTCAACAATATCGACAACTAGAGCGATCATTTTGTGGTTCCATTGTGGGAAAGTTTTCTTTGAATGCCATTCCTAATGGAAGGAGAAATAGTTGTCCATACCTATGATTTCGACATTCAACACAACATTTGAGCACCTGGCAGATTGAGCTAGCTAATTATTGTTGTTCTTTTTGAATAAGAAAGACTTAAGGGGCTTGCTATTGGTAGAGGCTTCACTTGACTTCCTCTTTAACTTAGATACTTCTTTAGTGAGTGACTTTAAGGATTTAGTTAAGCATTCAATATCAAAAAAATCCTTTTCTTTAGCTTTATTTGAAGAAGTTGGAGACCTCTTGCTAGTCTCCTTGGAGTCTTTAGATTCTTCATCATCAGTAATAACTCCAATGGCACACAAGTCTTTCTCCTTGGAAATTTCTTCTACAAAGTTTAAATCCACTCTCTTTTGCAGATCTCTTAATGAAAACATAAATGGCTGTTGGAAGGGAAACTATATAATAATTTATAGTAATAGAATCATGAGGCTGTGTGTATGGAGGGAACTTGTTCAAAATACAGTTAATTTTTTTTATTGAAATCTTTGAATTTCTCCTTTTCCCCCATCTTAATATTTCTGATCTCTTTTAGTAACATGGCGAGAGTTTTATCATCGTCAAAATTTTCCAAGAAACATTTTCTTAAACTCCCTCCACCCATGGATCGAATTAATAGGCAGACTATGATATCATAATTCTACTTTACCTTCTAAAGTGAATGGAAATAGTTTATAAGAAAAATAATCATATCATACCTCTAGCATTCATTGATGCATGTAGAAATAATCAATATGGTCCTTTGATATAGTCTTTTTGTTAGGATCAAACTTTCATATAATTTTTTTTGGATGTTTAGGAATTCTATGAAGGTTATTCAGAGGAGCAAGTTTCCCTTGATCCATCCGATCCAAGTCTTGATAAACCATGTCTTCATCTTCTTGTTCCTCCTCCTTTTCTAAATATGATGAGGCTTCTTCTTCACCGTTTGAGCCTTCGCTAAACTCAAAATCAACTACTGAATTTTCTTCATCAGAAAGAACAATATCTTTCTCACACTCTTCGTTAATAGGTAGAAGATTCTCTTGCTGAACTATTTCTTATGAAGACTCTATAATTCCTCAAGAGTAGAAAAACCAAATCTTCCACCATTGTAACCAATACAATAGTACAAGTTGTTTCTTTATTTTTTGGGGTGATGAGGAAGATTGTGAGAAACATGAAGTAAACTGATAAATTTGCAAACCGATGGGTAATAGGCCAAATTGCCCAAAGTTGATCGTAGGTAAATTTGCAGGCTAACTCCAAACCAGGTTGAGAAGACCCTCCTACATTAGGAATATGGGTTGGGGTGGTACTCGGGATATTACTTCCTTGTCTAGAAGATGAATGATTAGGATGTGATGAGTTATCAACCATAAAAAACTGGTTTCCCTCCTTCTAGTGCCAGATTGTCGATGGTGCTAGATCCTTCCAACATATAGGGGATCTACCCAATATGAGGTTCCAATTAGACCTCAAACCATTTGGTGGAGTAGTCCTATAAAGAAATATGGCCCGACTTCCATTAAATTAGAGATTTTCATTGGCTTAAGAAATTTGCATGAGAGAGTAGCACACATGTGCTTTTGAATGAGCAAGAGAGTGTGCCTTATGGAATGTTTTATTGTAAATGTATCGAAGTTCTTACACTGCAAGGAAGAAAAGCGAGTCTCCATAAGATATGTAATAATAATGATCTAGTAAAGCTGTGCACACATATATAAGGAAGAACATTAGACATCAAGTGAATTAGTTCACATAGATGCAGCGATAATTAAAATCACCACAACACATTTCCAACAAGTTGAGCACCAAATTCATCGAAATTGTTCAATTACTTTAGTACTTATGAAATCCAACATAAACTACAACATCATAAGAATAGTTTCAAAACATCCATGTTCCATGCATGAAAATCTAATGGCCAAGTGGATTAAAGTCTTAAGCAAAAGTTCCAAGATAAATGAATAAAATGAACATCACTAGCTCCAAAAGTGGAGCATTAAAGCCACTACTTCCTCCCCAAAAGTACTATCTCTATCTCCATAACACCTTGTAGGAGAAGGCAAGGTGAAAATTCTTTTACTTGAGTAATGAGGCTTTTTTTATAGCTTGAGGCATGACCTTTCATGTCCTCATGACTCTTGAGTTTCTCATATGAATTTCCAACTTCTAAATAACCATTGGACTTCTATACAACTCTTGGGATTTTAAATGAATTTTAGAATTACATATGACTTTTGGAATTACATGTGACTTTTGGAATTATTTATATTTCTCTTTTGTCCATACATGACTCTTGGACTTCCACTTCTTTGTATTTTACAATCATTACAGATTTACATCACGATTTCCACATCATCATGTGGCAAGAAGATGACAAGTCACTAACATTGATGAATTGGACTCATAGTGAATGATGAAATGGAATTTCTTGAAAGGTGACAATGCTATCACTTGTATCTTCAATTGTGCATGCAACTTCCATATTTTCTATGTCTTTACCCTCCAAAGTGTCTTTGATCATGTGGAGGTTTCTAGAATGCTTCAATCATTAGGATTTCAATGTTCTTCATTTTGTCATATCATGTGTTCTTCGTTCTTGAATGCTTCCTTTGACTTCCCTCTTTCTTTGATCTCTTCATACATATTTTCCATGATGTTTTGGAATACCTGCAACTAAGATCACTCATGGAAATAAAACATTAGTTTGAAAAAAATTCCTATTCTAACATGTTTCATGTAAAATTTCTCTTCATGATTTATCAGTGCGCTCAGGAAGAACAAGGGGGGATTCTAGGCATGGGGTACACTTCAACAGAGGAAGGATTCAATGCTTTAGGCTTGGGTATGCACTGTGATATCAACAAGGAAGGGAAGCATGATAAAGGGCACATGGACAATTCTGAAGGATCAAGGAAGGCCCCTAATGCTTAGAAGTGTGATATGCCCTCTTGGAGGGCAAGGCACAATTCAAAGGATGAAGGAGGGACTTCTTGATGCTTTTAAATGTACTATGCAATCAAGGAAGCTCAATAAGGGCATAGGGAACAATATTGAAGGTTGAAGGGTGCTCCTTGAGGCTTGTTGGTGTGCCATGCACTCAACAAAGAGGAAGGATTACTTTTGGGGCACAGTTCGAAAAAGGAAGGAGGGAATACAACTTGGGAGTGTGCTATGCACTTTTGGAGGGTGTAAGGAACACTCTGAGCAAGGAAGTGGTCCATACTAAGGCTTAAGAGTGCACCATGCACTCCCCTAGCCTTAGTGGGATAACTTGTGCAACCAAAAATTTTCGAAGTCTCAAAGATAAGACAAGGTGCAAATAAAATAAGTTTAGACATAGAATGAAGTGTGAAACATACCAATTTATAAATAAAACTTAGAGAGAATCAAACAATAAGAAGTACACATCAAAATTCTAGTTTAAAAACACTATCCAAGTATAGTAGAATAAGTATGTACGACTGCGACCAAAAGTGCCATTTTATTAAAAAAAAAGTTATTATAACCATGAATTGCTCCAAAGATTGTTCTAAAAAATGCGACGACATTTAGGAATGATCAGGGAAAATTGAAACACGTGAAATTAATTGAAGCAAAACTTGACGACCAAAGCGACACTTGATATAACAATTTAATAGGCTCACAAATTTGAAAGTAGTGAAGTCTTGGAGGGTGTTGTAGCAGTGAAAAAAACACCAAAATAAATTGTAATTGAAACTTAATAAAGACTCACTTCTTCACTTACGAAAGCATGAATGAGGGCATATGCTTTGTTATCCTTGTTCTCCCAAATTACTATCTCTTTTTCTAGTGGACTTGTTAGATGCATTTTCCTCCTGTCTTTACATATGCCTTTTCATGTCATTAAAAATGAGGGTATGCATTATCACACAAAAAGTGACAACCTATCCAAAATCATTAGGTGGATTGAAATATTCCATGTTAGTATTGGTTTTACACATTAAACCTACTTTGACTCGAGGAAATAGCCTAAGGAAAAACTTTTCCTAAGTTATTTCCACCAATTAACCCACTTATGTGAGAATAACCCATAAATTCAATAATTTTATGATACTCATAAGTTTACTCACTTAGGTGAAAATAATTTAATATATTTTCACTCAAATTATTTGTTTCCGTAGAAATAATTCAATAAATCATTTATTTATTAGTTATTACTTAAAATTTTAAGCATTCTTATTTCCCACCATCCATTTTTGTCAACGAATTTATGATCCTGCACCATTCAAGTATTCTCCACTAAAAGTTCTCTACCCTTTTCCTCTTTCTTATTTTTTATTTTCTAGATTGCTTTACCATTTGGGGAGAGGGAATAATACGCTGCAACAAGGATTTTTTTATGAGGTTGTTGAGAGTGATGAATTCCGCCAAAAGTCAGGGGGTATCCTCAATATGAAGTCCCAATCAGACCTCACACTATATGGAGTAGGAGCCCCAACTGGGAAATAAGGATGCTTACCATTATCTTAAAGATTTATCTTGGCTGCAATAAATGACACAAGATAAAAATATGTATTTTCAAGATAAACAAGTAAGTTAGCCTTGTGATGTATTCAATTGCAAAGTGTATAATGGTTCAAAATGTGTGGCAAAATTCAATGACACATATGACTCTCATAGTGACACTTTGAGAAGCTATGACTTGGCGATGGTGACATGGAACTTCGTTGTAGAGTATCAATTCCAAGATTTTCTCCTTGCTTCTATGTTTTCATCTTCATGACAGATCTTGCATGTGCTTCATCTTCATCCTCTAAGAGGATGGGATTATATAGAGTCTTCCATGTGATCTTGACATTCATTCTTATGTTGTGATCCAATGTCCCTTCTTCTCTTTTCTTGATAATTTATTTGTTTTTTCAAATTCATAAGTGCCTCCTTCTAGCATCTCCTTGGTATCCTCCTTTAGCATCATCATGCCATGTCAATATAATAACACTTGCAGATGGTATTCGCTCATGACAAGATTACATAAGTACCAAAATATCCTAGTCTATTCCATTTCTCATGGAACATTATGACTGAGTTGGGACATAGTATCAAGATGAGGAGGAGGCCCAAGGATTGTGTAATGTGTAGAAGTAGGAGGAAAGGATGAGGGTCTAGGGTTTGTAATTGCATAATTCATAGTGACTGAGTGATAGGAAAACTTGACAACACAATTGAGGGAATAAGGGATGTAGTGAGGCAAAATTGCTCACTTTGACTACGCAGGGCACATTTCTAGAAGGAGGGGGCCCATTCATTGTGTAATTGAGCAAGTGAGGGATTGAGATAAGGCTTGATTGCTAATTTAGAATGTTCAGTGCACACTGAAGGCCTTACTAGTAAATGATTGCGTAATGAGAAAGAGCAACTGACATGGACTGAGCACTGAGATTACATAATGCCTAGTTGGTGAAGGAAATGATTGCACAGTTCCACGAGGCAAGGAAGGGTTATTGGGACTTGTGACTATGTAGTGTGCAATTCAAAGAGGTAAAGGGATGGTGGTTGGTTGGGTAATTTGCGAAGACAAGAAAGCTAAAAAATTGACTAAGTGTGGGATCAATAAGGCATAATGATGAGACCAAAACATGTAACAAGGATTGAACATGACCACATAGGCATAAATGATAAAACACATGAAAATGAAAAATTCAACACCGAAAATAAACATGCATCCATTGAAATAAAAACAAAATGACACTTACCTCCAAGTGCAATGCTTAAGATACACCTTTCGACACAAGTGTCAACAACAAAAAGAAAGTGAAAAATACTTTGAGAATGAATCAAATGCATGTCTCTATGATAGATATAATCCATTAGCATTAGAGAAAGCACCATAGCTACCTCTTAAAGGTGTGCCATGAATCCCTTTCACAAAGAGTGACACTTCTCGTAACAAAAGACGACACTTGGAATTCTTTCAAAAAAGGACCTAGAAAGTTAGGAAGTAAGCATGATATGACTCTAATAACTATATGGGTATGAGTAGGTTCTTTCATTTAAGTTAACTATTGTAAAAGGTAAGGGGTATTTCTTCTTGCATCGAAACTACACCAATGCTATGACATAAAGCATCACACTCCACAATGAATATTTATGTGAAGTTAGGTGTCACTGAGACAAGAATTGTACACATAACCTATTTAAGTTCTTCAAATGTTTTGGTTGCTTGTTTAGTCTAAGAAAAAGCTTCCTTCTTCAATAATTTTATTATAGGTGTTACTATTTGACCATAATTCTTGACAAATTTACATTAATATCCTATAAAGCATAAGAATCCTTTGAGTTTTATCAAGGTATTAGGGATTGGTGATTCCATCATATATTTGATTTTGTTAGGATCCACCTTGACGCCATTGTGTCAATACCATATCAACATGTTGTACATGCTCTTCCTAAGATTGGTTTTAAATTAGTATGTGATAAAAAAAATAGCAGCAGACATTTTCTAAGGAAGGGTTTAAAAATAAATCATCAAGCTTGGAAATGTTGAAGGTACATTTATAAGTCCAAATGGAATAATAAAAAATGCATAATAACCTTCATGTGTTCTAAAGGATGTTTTGGGAATGTGTTTTTGCCTAATTTTAATTTGATGGTATCTAGAATGAATATCCAACTTAGTAAAGAAAATTGGTCCATGAAATTCATCTAACAATTCATCAACGACATGAATAGGAAAATTACCTTTGATTTTAATTTTGTTAAGCTATTTTTAGTCTGGACACTTACACCATGGACCATCGTTTTTGATAACCATCCCCACTGGTGAAGAGAAAGAAATCTAGACATGATAAATGATTCCAACCTCTAATTTTTTTTGAACCATACATTCAATATCACTCTTTTGTGCATATGGATATCTGTAAGGCTGAATGTTAGGTGGTACACTTCCAGGCTATAGATGAATAACATGGTCATGATATATGATAGGTAAAATACCCTTAGGCATTTATCCAAATGATTTAGCATGATTGTTGATAAAATTTTGAAGATTCACTAGAGTAGAGGCGAAAGATGTTTGAATATCTAATGAGAACAACTGTGCAACTACACATTGTATTGCCTTTTTTAGAATGTTTTTCATGATATTAGAGTTTATTAATTTACTGGGTTTCCCTTGGATGCCTCTAAGCTCAATTTCCTTTCCTTACGAGAAAAATATTATGAAAAGATCTTGGAAATTAAGGGCCACTATTCCTAAGGACTATAACCATTGGACCCCTAATACAACATTAACACCACCCATTTGGATTCAAAGCATGGGACTAACCAATAAACACCCCACCCCCCCACCCCCTACCCCCCATAATCATCTTAATCTTATTGCACATCCTTGAAAAGTTTACCATACCTCCATCTACAATCATTACTTGAAATTCTAGTTCTAGATATACAAAGCAATTAAGAAGTTTTTCCAATTTGTAATTAATTAAGTTATGGGTACGACCTAAATCAATAATTATTGTTACCCTTTTATTTTTGATATATCCTTCTATATTGAGGTTTTGTGGAGTACTAATACCGTCCAATGCATGACAAAGATTGTTGGAGTAGCTTCTTCTAGCTTTAGATATTGTGATGTTTCCACTTCTTGATCTACTTCATCTTCACAAACTATGCATAATAATTTATTCTCACTGCATTTGTTGATGGGGCCAGCCCACGTGGTCCCGCCGTCGCTCCCTTTCCACCTAACTTGTACTATTGTGTGATATTGAATTGCGCCGGATGTTGGTCAGAGATATTTTGATTTTCAATCTACAGGTAATTAATGGTCTTTTACGGAAGGTTTGGTTGGTAGTGTATGCGATGGACACCTGTATGTTTTCTGGGGATTCTAAACCCCGCCCTTGTATAGGGTTTCCGCCACCTTAGAGTTCATTTGGTCCTATGTTGGTTTACTGTTTCCTTCTGTGAGCTCTCAACGATTTGGTGACTGTTACAGTGGTTTCTTCCTGCAATGCTTTGTATTCTGTTGAAAATAGGTTCCCAGATTCTGTGTGATATCAGGTGGTGATTTGCGGCTTCGATGAGAGTCTTGTTAGTTAGTCTAGGGTTTGTCTGAGTCTGTTGAGCTTGTGTGCTTGTGGCAGTTCTCATAACATTGGTTGTCCGGTTCCTCTGGTGGAAGTGTCTCGGTCTTTAGCAGGATTTGAATAACTGGTAAGATTCATACCCTGTTTATGTTAAGATTTCCAGGGTTTCAATGGTTTCTTTTTTTGTTATGAGTTCAACCTCTGTGTGTCCTCTATCCAATTTATAGTCTGGCCTTCACTGTCGTTATCTCCGTGTGTCGGTTCTCCAATTGAGCGTGGCTCTGGTCTCATTCTACAGCGATGATTCGCTCATCACGACCTCACTAAAACAATGGCTTTGTTCATCATCGTTCTGGTTCCAATGCAACAGGTAAATATGCTCTCTCTGCTATTGAGTTCTTTCTGTTCCTTCTTCCTCTTCTAACAACTTAGCTCCTTGCGAGCAGGGGAAAGAAAAAAAACGATTGGTGCTCGAGTTGGTCATGGTTTCTTCACTGGTATGGTCACGGCTCCTACCCTTGGTAAGGGAATCCTTCGTAGCTTTTCTTGTTATGAATTTATGTGGAAATTATACAGGCTCTTTCGCTGATTCTAATACTCGTCTTGCTGTGTGTCTTCATAGGTGTAGCGACCTAGGGTTTCGATGCTAGGGCTGTCGACTACTCCCACACAGTTCCGGGTAGCTTTACTTTGTCCGTCTATTTCTGTTTGTCTGCGTCTCTCGGCGTATGAGTCAATTGGGCTGTAGCTTTTGAGTCGCTGTTGTTATGGAGTCTTGTTCTTGATAGGGTCTTTGTTGTATACTGTAAGCGTTGGTTTGGAAAATGTATGGAAATTGACTTATGTGGATGAGGGTTACAGTTCCCAATCCGCGAACTGGGTTTTGTTCTCAATTTTTTTTTGAATAGGGAATATGAATGGAAATTTGTTGAAAGACTTATAAATGAATTTCTGGAATTGAAAGTTTGTTATGCCGTAAGGGTTTGCATACCTGGTTTATATGATGGTTGTTCTCGTCTCTGCGGTAGTAACCTTGCCTTTTCGTATGTAAAAGAATAAGGAATGACTCCCGTTGCACGCTGTGGTTTCTCGGTTGTGACTGTTTGCAGACAAACGTTGTTCTTCTTGTTTGCATTTGATAAATTCGATGTTCAAAGGTTTCTTTCCTCTGATTTCGTTCTGTGACCAAACTTTTATGATATTCATATAATAGTTTCTCTGTTAAAAGAATTCAGACATAAATGGAACACTGTGAGGATATATGCACAGAAAATTGTTTTACTGTTTGTATTCATTCTCTGAGTATTACTCCTATTCCGAACCTCTCTTTTGTGCTTAGTTTTTCTCTTTAATAGCACTGTTACAATTGCTCTAACTGCTGGTAGTTTGTCCAGTTTGTCAATTAGTTACAACAGTTAGTTTTCATACTGAATTTGTTTGATTTTCCCGTACATTCTTTTATCGTGACTTCCTACAATAACAACTCATTTGTCTCAAAACAGTGACCCTAGTCTAATCATTACATTTCCTAATTACTTCCTATTACAGTATCTCTAAATAACTTAAGAAAAGAAAACGATAAAGAAAATAAAAGGAAACAAGTATGTTTCCCACTACATGAATCAATCCCTTTGTCCTCTTCAGAAACCATATTCCTTTACCAGTGTCTTTGTCCTGTCAGCTATATGCTCCTGCATCAAGCTCCCGGGGTAAAAGAAATTCATGGCTCCATTCCATGAGCTCCTCCACTGAATAGCCAGCTTTTCATATCTGTGCCGTGTCGAGCCATGAGCTGTCCTCCATTGGACTGTCTCTCCACTTGATGAGGTATCGCAGATATTCCTTCCTGCGTGTCTTCTTGGCTACTTGTGTGCTGAGAATTCATTCAATCTCATGGGATTGAGCCAAAGGCATATGTCTCATCCAAGAACTGTCTTTAACTTGGGTGTCCCGTTCTGGTCGTACCACACTGTCTTCCTTCGCTTGGGCAACATATGGAAACAGGTCCGCCACATTGAAAATAGGTGATATGCCTATATCAGGTGGTAGCTGAATTTCATAGGCGTTAGCTGAGAATTTGAGTAGAATTTGCGCGAGGACCTCATCTCCGACATTAAATTGTACTTCCCGTCGCCTTGAATCTGCTTGCTGTTTGTACTTCTGTATGCTGTCCTACAATTTCAATTTTACCTGTTCATGTAATTCGTTCATTGCTTCGGAAAAATATTCTCCATCTGCGCTTCTCCATTCTAATTTCCCCAAATCTCGTAATTCATGTACTCCCCGAGGGTGCATGCCGTACAAGATTTGGAACGGGCTATGTCCGGTGCTACGATTGGGCGAATCGTTATAAGCGAATTATGCCTGTGCGAGAGCATGATCCCATAATCGTGAATTTTCCCCAGTCAAACTCCGCAACAGATTTCCCAAACTCCTGTTTACCACCTCCGTCTGCCCATCAGTCTGCGGGTGATATGCGGAGCTGAAGTTCAGTTGTGTGCCCAACTTTTTCCACAGGGTGCACCAAAAATGTCCTGTGAATTTTACATCCCTGTCCGAAACGATAGAATTTGGTAGGCCATGTAATCTAACAACTTCCGTGAAAAACAGGTGAGCTACATATGTGGCATCACTAGTTTTCCGGCAAGGAATAAAATGAGCAATTTTCGAAAATCTATCTACCACCACCATCACTGGGTCATACCCCCGCTGTGTTCTAGGCAGTCCTAAGACGAAGTCAATGCTGACTGAGTACCATGGTCTGCTCGGAACTGGTAGTGGTGTGTAAAGTCCAACATTTTGACTCTGTCCTTTCGCTAGTTGGCAGACTTTACACCTGTTCACGTATTGTTGGATATATCTGTGCATTTGGGGCCAGTAATAAAAGTGCCCGAGCTGTTCCAAAGTTTTATCTATGCCAAAGTGACCGGCTAGACCACCACTATGTTTCTCCCGTATAATATTTTCCCTCATCGAACAGTCCGGAATACACAACTGTCCACCTTTAAACAATAATCCTTCCTGTAAGTTGTAGTCCAGCCATGGAATTATATTCCTCAATACGAGACTTTGGCATGCTTCAAAGGCTTCTTTGAAATCCATGTCGATCTGGTACAAATCCATCACCTGTATTCTGCTCTCTTGCAAGAACACAACTCTTCTGCTCAAAGCATCTGCCACTTTATTTGCTTGTCCACTAATATGCTTTAGCATGAAGGTGAAACTCTGTAAGTACTCCACCCATTTGGCGTGCTTCTGGTGCAACTTATGCTGTTGCATTACATATTGCAACGTTGAATTATCAGAAAACAATACAAACTCGTTGCCCAGCAGGTAATGTCTCCAATGCTTAAAAGCTTGGACCACGGCATAAAATTCCTTGTCATACGAGGAATATTTCTGCCTGCTTTCGTTTAATTTTTCACTAAAAAATGCCACTGTTCTGTCTTCCTGACTGAGCACAGCGCCAATAGCTGTTCCACTTGTGTGACACCGGACCTGGAAGAGTTTTCTAAAGTCGGGTAGCCTCAAGACTGGTCTCTCCGTAATCTTCCATTTCAGAAGCTGAAAACTGTCCTCCGCTGCACTAGTCCAACAAAAAGGCTGGCTGGCCTTCTTGATGGTGTCTAGCATTGGTGCACAGGTTTCACTAAAATTTCTAATAAACTTCCTATAAAAACTTGCCAATTTGTGGAAGCTACGTACCTCAAACAAGCTCTTGGGTGATGGCCAATTTACAATTGCTGCGATCTTTTCCGGATCCATCTTCAATTCATTTTCTGCGACTACAAACCCCAAATAATCAATTCTTTCTGTAGGAAAGTACATTTTTTAAAGTTTATCAGCAGTTTTTTCTGCTGTAACTTCTCTAGTACCCTTCGAACATGCTGAAGGTGTTCTTCCCTAGTCCTGCTAAAAATCAGAATATCGTCAAGGTAAACTATCACAAACTTGCCAATAAATTCTTTTAACATCTCATTCATTAGTCTCATAAAAGTACTAGGAGCGTTGCTCAGGCCAAACGGCATGACTAGCCACTCGTACAGCCCTTCATTGGTCTTGAAGGCTGTTTTCCATTCATCTCCTTCCCTGATCCTGATCTGATGATATCCACTCTTCAGATCAATCTTCGTAAAATAGGCTGCTCCGCTAAGACAATCCATCATGTCATCCATTCTGGGTAAGGGAAATCTATAATGTATAGTGATTTTGTTGATAGCTCGTGAATCCGTACACATTCGCCATTCTCCTCCCTTCTTAGGTGCAAGTACTGTTGGTACCACACACGGGCTCAAACTTTCTCTGATCAGTCCCTTATCTAGTAATTCTTGTACTTGTTTACGAATCTCTTCGTTGTCTTTCGGGCTCATTCTGTATGCTGCCTTGTTCGGTAGACTTGCGCCAGGTATAAAATCGATATGATGGCTAATGCTCCTTCTAGGTGGCAGCTTGTCTGGTAGATTGTCAACCACAATATCCTTAAATTATTCCAACAGCTCCTGTATCTCTGTAGGCAGTTCTGATTTTTCTGTATTCAGTGACACTGATTTTGTCCTTCTCACCACCGCATAGTTCACCTCGTTTTCTTCAATCTGTCTAACAAACTGTTTTCCTGCTATTAACAAAGTTTTTGTTCCACTTGACTCTGTTGTATCCTCCTCCTTGATGGGTACAAGGGTATGTTTGACTCCATCTTTCACAAACTTATAACAATTGGTTTTCCCATCATGTGTCACCTTCTGGTCATACTGCCATGGTCTTCCTAGCAATATATGGCATACATCCATTGGCATGATGTCGCAGACAACTTTGTCTTGGTACTTGCCAATGTAAAATTCGACTTCACATTGCTCATCAACTAGTAACTGGTGGCCTTTCTGTAGCCACGACACCTTGTAAGGTGTGGGATGTTTAAGCTGCATTAATCACAGCTTTTCTACCATCTCGGTAGCAACTAAGTTATCCGTACTCCCACTTTATATGATTAGTTTGCAACACTTCCCATGTGATTTGCAAACTGTCCAAAACAGTGCCTTCCTCTGGTTTTGTTCAGTCATTTCCTTTGCTGGCTTTAACAACACTTTGTTCAGAATTAATGCCTCCCCTGTTTCTGCCACATTTTCTACTTCCCGGGGCTGTACTTCAGCTTCCTCAGGCTGTGCAACAAATGCTCCTCGCTGGCTGGAATGCTCAACTTCCGGGCATTCGAAGGATCTATGCCCCCACTTACGGCACCTGTAGCACTGGACATTTTCCCCTTTGTCACGACCATTTCTTCTTCCTCGCTGATATGGCCGACCTCCTCTAGTGCTATCCCCCTTCTCTCCCGTCCCTGAAGTTTTGGAGCTGCTGCCTTCCTCACTGTTAGTGGCAGTTCTCCCTCTGCCATAAGACTGTCCATGTCCTCTGCCATTTCCTCGTCCTCTCCTGTTGTTCTGTTTTCGATTAATTTTCTCTTCTGCCTTTATAGCACTTTGAAAGGCTTCTTCTATATTCCTTGGGGAAAGAATACTGATCTCATCCAGTATTTCCATCCTCAAACCATTAACATACCTTGCTGTCTTCTCTGCAGTATCGTCAGTATAACCAGCCTGTAAATTTACGCGATAAAATTCCTTTGTGTATTCCTTTATGGTCATACCTTTCTACCTTAGATTCTGCACTCGTCGATAAAGTTCGACTTGATAGTCTTTAGGCAAAAACCTGCCCTTCAGTTTTGCCACCATTCTCGGCCACTTTTTTATGGGTAGTTTGCTCATCCTCTTCTTGTCTGCTTGGACGTTATCCCACCATAAAGCAGCGTGTTCTTTTAGCTTGGTTGCAGAAAATCTAACTCTTTTATCCTCACAGATCTCTTCATTTTCAAAATACTTATCTAACTCATTTACCCAATCCAACAGAACATCTGCGGATAGACTACCATCGTAATTAGAAATATCAGGTTTGGGTTTGCTACTGGCTAACAACACTGATCTCAACAGTCTTATCTTCCGGGCCTCTTCTTCTGACCCTTCCATGGCAGTTGCTGCTTCATCCTCGCTATCATCCCCCAGTTCTGGATCTCTTCTCCATCCTGCCTCCACTGCTTCTAAGCGAGCAGTAAGGACCCTCAACTCTTCTCTCAAGGCCTTGTCTGCTCCTCTACGCGCACCTCTTCCACGTCCCCGTCTTTGTACTTCCATTTTTTTTCTTAATCAACTGCTCAAATACCACTTGGTGGGGCTAGCCCACGTGGTCCCGCCGTCGCTCCCTTTCCACCTAACTTGTACTGTTGTGTGATATTGAATTGTGCCGGATGTTGGTCAGAGATATTTTGATTTTCAATCTACAGGTAATTAATGGTCTTTTACAGAAGGTTTGGTTGGCAGTGTATGCGATGGACACCTGTATGTTTTCTAGGGATTCTAAACCCCGCCCTTGTATAGGGTTTCTGCCACCTTAGAGTTCATTTGGTCCTGTGTTGGTTTACTGTTTCCTTCCATGAGCTCTCCGCGATTTGGTGATTGTTACAGTGGTTTATTCCTGCAATGCTTCTCATTCTGTTGAAAATAGGTTCCCGGATTCTGTGTGATATCAGTTGGTGATTTGCGGCTTCGATGAGAGTCCTGTTAGTCAGTTCGGGGTTTGTTTGAGTCAGTTGAGCTTATGTGCTTGCGGCGGTTCTCACAGCATTGGTTGTCCGGTTCCTCTGGTGGAAGTGTCTCGGTCTTTAGCAGGATTTGAATAACTGGTAAGATTCATACCCTGTTTATGTTAAGATTTCCAGGGTTTCAATGGTCGATTTTTTTTTTTTATGAGTTCGACCTCTATGCATCCTCTGTCTGATTTATAGTCTGGTCTTCACTGTCGTTATCTCCATGTGTCGATTCTCTAATTGAGCGTGGCTCTGGTCTCATTCTACATCGATGATTCGCTCAGCACGGCCTCGCCAAAACATGGATTTGTTCGTCATCGTTCTGGTTCCAATGCAACAGGTAAATATGCTCTCTCTGCTATTGCGTTCTTTCTATTCCTTCTTCCGCTTCTAACAACTTAGCTCCTTGCGAGCAGGGGAAAGAAAAAAAACGATTGGTGCTCGAGTTGGTCACGGTTTCTTCACTGGTATGGTCACGGCTCCTACCCTTGGTAAGGGAATCTTTCGTAGCTTTTCTTGTTATGAATTTATGTGGAAATTATACAGGCTCTTTCGCTGATTCTAATACTCGTCTTGCTGTGTGTGTTCACAGGTGTAGCGATCGAGGGTTTCGGTGCTGGGGCCGTCGACTACTCCCACACAGTTCCGTGTAGCTTTACTTTGTCCGTCTGTTTCTGTTTGTATGCATCTCTCGGCATATGAGTCAATTGGGCTATAGGTTTTGAGTCACTGTTGTTATGGAGTCTTGTTCTTGATAGGGTCTTTGCTGTATACTGTAAGCGTCGGTTTGGAAAATGTATGGAAATTGACTTATGTGGATGAGGGTTACAGTTCCCAATCTGCGAACTGGGTTTTGTTCTCAAATCGTTTTTGAATAGGGAATATGAATGGACATTTGTTGAAAGACTTATAAATGAATTTCTGGAATTGAAATTTTGTTATGCCGTAAGGGTTTGCATACCTGGTTTATATGATGGTTGTTCTCTTCTCTGCGTTAGTAACCTTGCCTTTTCGTATGTAAAAGAATAAGGAATGACTCCCGTTGCACGTTGTGGTTTCTCGGTTGTGACTGTTTGCAGACAAACATTTTTCTTCTTGTTTGCAATCGATAAATTTGATGTTCGAAGGTTTCTTTCCTCTGATTTTGTTCTGTGACCAAACTTTTATGATATTCATATAATAGTTTCTCTGTTAAAAGAATTCAGACATAAATGGAACACTGTGAGGATATATGCACAGAAAATTGTTTTACTGCTTGTATTCCTTCTCTGAGTAATACTCCTATTCCAAACCTCTCTTTTGTGCTTAGTTTTTCTCTTTAATAGCACTGTTACAATTGCTTTAACTGCTGGAAGTTTGTCCAGTTTGTCAATTAGTTACAACAGTTAGTTTTCATACTGAATTTGTTTGATTTTCCCGTACATTCTTTTATCGTGACTTCCTACAATAACAACTCATTTGTCTCAAAACAGTGACCCTAAACTAACCATTACATTTCCTAATTACTTCCTATTACAGTATCTCTAAATAACTTAATAAAAGAAAACGATAAAGAAAATAAAAGGAAACAAGTATGTTTCCCACTACATGAATCAATCCCTCTGTCCTCTTCAGAAACCATATTCCTTTACCAGCGTCTTTGTCCTGTCAGCTAGATGCTCCTGCATCATTTGTACCCTTTACTATACTTGCTTCCATAGTTGAAACGTAGTCCCTTTTCTCTTCTTTCATCCATTTGCTGAGGAGTCAACCTTGTTGGTTTAAAAAAGGATCCTTGTTTTCTCTATATTTATTAGTGACCAATTTTCTAGTGGCCATATTTTTACATTCAACTTTCCTTGCTAGAATAAAAGTATGATGTAGAGATTTAGGTTCAAAGAAATGCACCTCATGTTGGATTCTTTCCTTTAAGTACCCATAAATAGGTCTAACAAGTTATCCTCTAAAATATTCTTTACTTTGAGACTACACTTTGAAGATTTACCAATTAAATAAAGAAGGTGTGCTATTAATATTTCCATAATGTTTTATCATTTATTTTGTAAAATGGACCAAGATATAACATAATCCTTTTTTCTTTCACATAGCCATTAATACCATACATGTTAGCCTTGTTCTAAAAACATGGATGCAATATTTATCTTTTGTAAGCATGCCACTTGGTGTATATTGAAGTATTGCTCCATCTAAAATATCCATGTTACAAGATCACTGCCATCAAATTTCCTCATGTCAATCTTCAAAATGTAGTAGTTCCTTAGTGTTGACTTGAAGCCTTGATGATGTGGATCTTGGATAGAAAATTCATGAGTATGGTTCTATGATTTAACATTTATGCTCTCTAATTGTGTAGCATACTCATCATATGATATTGATTCTAAACAAAATTCTTCTCCTTATTTTCATGATTTCCTTAGGAAACCTCTCCAATATAATAGTCACGGATTTTTGTAATTCTTCCTAATTTTAATTCATCTTTATTTATATTCCTTCTATCTTCTTTTCTATTCCTTCCTTATTTTCATTCCTCTTTTAATATTTTCATGAGAACCTAAGAAATCTACCTTCTTTAACATATTACCATCCATTTCATTAACTTTCTTCTCTAATTGAGATAACCTAAATTCTAAGTTTTCACTTTCTTTATGGGTCAAGGATTGGACTTCAATAGATTTAATTTGTGTATTATATTTCTTTTGAGGCATGTTGGAAAATAATAATTGCCTTCCTCTTTGTTACAAAAAAAAAAAATGGGCTTCTTGTAATGAATAGGTAGGTCACTAGTAAGTTACGTACCTTAATTTGGAGAATATGAAAATGGTTGAAGATTTATTGATATATCTCTGAGATTTGAGGCCTTCTGGATCTATTTTTTTATGCAATACTATGATATAGAATTTCTACAATTCCACAGGTGTGAATTGAATCTGATGTGCCAATAGAAAGTTATAGTACTTTTCCCAAAACTTGTTTATTTTTTTGGACTATTTTCCATGAGAAAATGTGTATAGCATGCTGCGTGTCCAATTCTTGAAATAAAATTCTGGAACCTGTACTTGAGGTACTTCTATATATCTCTTAAAATTCTTGAATATTTCATAGTTTGAAAATTTCCATACAAGAAGATATAACAAAAATACCAAGCTTACCTGTTTAAAATATATTTCATGACTATTCACAAACCCTAATTTCCATACTTATAACTGTCAAAATACAACGAACCAAATTATGAAAATGGAATTAGACATCCCACACGATTTATCTCTTAATATGGTCAAAGTTTCACTTTATGAAGCCTTACAAAAAGGAAGTTCTAATACAAATGCCAAACTGACCTATTTGCGACTGAATTCTAGAGTATACAAAAAACCCTAACTTCCTTGGAGCATATATTGAAAAATATAGCGAACCAAGATCTATAACTTGTACTAGATGTCCACCAAAATAGATTTTCAATGTGACCCAAGTTTCATAGTCTGAAGCCTCATAAGAAAAAAAATTATAGAATTTTTTTTGAATTGACCTATTTGAGACAATATTTAGGAGCCTTAAAAAACCCTAACTTACTTATACCATATCTCCAAAAATATAGCTAACCAATATTTGAAACTTGAACCAGAGATTTCTTGGGATGTATTCTGAATCTTCTCTAGGTTTCACCATTTGAAACCATACATAAACAAACTATAGAGAAATTTCCACGATGACCTATTTAAAGTAACAAAACCCAAGGATAAAGAGCTATGATACAAAATGTTATAATACTTATGCCTTAACAATGATACAGAACCAACAATTACAATCCACTTCAAGGGGAATGCTTCCTTTTACAAATAATACAATGAAGAAGACAATATTGGATGATCCTAAGATTATATCTCCTTAGTATATATATATGAGAAAAAAAATGCAATTATAATAAAATGGGACCATGAGGGGTTCTAGTTTACATAACAATATAACAATAGAAATGTACTAACTCAATATATAGGGATTAATATGTGGTTTTGGATTTAAAATTAAGCTTATATGGGGATAAATATAAACCATTCATCATTGTATACTATTATGAATATTATAGAATATTCCATGGAGGTTAAATATGTATGTCCACCTAATAGTTATTGATAATTAAATTAAAATTTTGGAACCTTTATTATGAAATGAACATGCTTATCAATGTAATTATATAACCTAAAAGTGTGGCAATTTAGATTCATATTTAAAGTCGATTATTAATAAAACCATTTGTATTTACATTTATTTACATATCTACAATTTATTCACCCAATCCCTATGGATTAGGTGTCTAACATTCGAACACCCCCCTCCCTTATTTTGAAGTTGTGTTTGTGAGTCCAAGGAACATTTTTAAATTTTCAAAATTATCTCTTCCAAATGCTTTAGTGAAGATATCTGAAATTTGCTCATTTGTGGAACAATGTTTTAGATGAATAGTCTTTTCATATACATGATATTGAATCAAATGATATTTTGTGTTGATATGTTTGGTTTGATCATGAAATTTTAGATTCTTAGCCAACTTAATTACATAAGTATTATCAATTATAATGGGAGTAGAATTCATTTGTTTCTCCCGCAAGTCTTCAAGAAATTTTCTAAGCAACCCATTCTCACTTATTTATTTTACAACTGCCACATATTTTTCCCCTCTCATGGAATTTTCTGAAACTCTTTGTTTGTTTGACCTCTAGGAGACAACTCCTAATCCAAGAGTCATAATATAGCCTGAAGTAGACACTCCATTTTCCTTGTCTAAATCAAAGTATAATAAAAATATCTAATAAACTGAAGTCATCCACACGTGAATGTTTGAGTCTAAAGCCTCAATTCCATTTCAAGTATAGAACTCATTTTGTAGTAGACCAATGTGCTTCACAAGGATTTTGCATAAAATTGTAAGGGATTCAAACAAAAAATGAAATATATGGTCTAGTAGTGGTGATGTAGGTATTATTTCCCATAAGGTGTCTATACTTAGTTGCATCGTCAAATTCATTCCCTTATATAGATGAGAGCTTCATATTTTGTTCCATTCGAGTGAGTAAAGGATTGCATTAACCCATGCCAAATTTTTTCAACAATTCTCCATTGTACTTCATTTGAGTAAGAAATATATACCTTGGATGTTGGGTCAATTCAATGCCCCTGTAGTAGTGAAGATGTCCCAAATCTATCATATCAAATCCTTTCTTCAAAAATTTCTTTATGGATGAAGCATAACTTTCATTATTCTCTATTATCAATAGATCATATACATATACCCCAATATAGACAAAAAAATACCAATTTTCTTGACAAACAAAGTTGCTTCATAAATATTAAAGTGTTTGAAGTTTAATTTCAAAAGATGCTCAATCAAATTTTCATACCAGGCTCTAGGTGCTTGTTTTAGGCCATATAAGGATTTGATGAGTTTACATACTTTATGCTCTTATCCATTCCTAATATAACATTATTGTTGAGACACAAACACATTTTTTTGCAAGTCTTGATTCAAGGAAGCATCTTTCACATAGATTTGGTGAAATTTCCATCCATTCTAAGCTGTCAAGGCAAAGAGAGTCAGGATGGTAGCCCATTTTTCTGTGGGGGGAAAGGTATGTTGATAGTCAGCACCTCCTTTTTGAGTAAATCATTTTTCTATGAGACTTGCTTTGTGCTTTTCAAGTGAGCCATCTCACTTGTAATTGTTCTTGTATACCCACTTACAAACAATTAGTTTGGTTCCAAATGGAGGGTCCATTAGCTTGAATGTTCCATCCTTCTTGAGAACATTATACTCCTTCTGCATTACTTCTATCCATTCATCATGAGAAGCAAATTATTTAAATGAAGCTGGTTGAAAACTAATAGACAAATTCAATTCACAATCATATGAAACATCCATATAATCAACTGAATCTGACTTATCTACACCACCATAGTTTTGTCTTGTGGAACTTCAGGTTTTTATCTTTCCGACCTCATCAGGATGGACACTTTCAAGTTATTTGGTGAGCCAATTGGGGGGAAATTTCTGAGATGGTCCAAGTTGCTTTTTTTATTGAGATCAGGCGGCATCAAGATTTAGCCTTCCAATTCTTCTATCACATTACTTGAAGTGCCTTCCTGATTTGAAGGAGTGGTCAAAACTTCATGAGGGGGAGACAATGATTTAGAAGGATATTCCATAGATTGATCCAAGATAGGGATAACCCCTTTAAAGATGTGGAATCCCATGATCAAATTCATGATAATTTTTTGCATGATTAAATCTATCAAGATGATCAAGCTACGAATTAACAAACTTGTAAGTATTGGAAAATTTAAGAAGAATCACATGTATATATAATACAAACTTATTATTTACCTCATCATAAAAACAATGTGTTTTGGTCATATATCTATACCCAAGAAGATGCACTTATGAACACTTGCATCAAGCTTCTCCTTTGTTCCTTAGGAATCAAGGCATTGTAGTTGGAACCATAGATCCCGAGATGCCTTACTGAAGGAATAAGGCCATACAACATTTCATAAGGAGTATTATTTCTGAGAGCATGAAATGGCAACATTTTTTGACATGTGATGCACATAGAACTGCATCAACCCAAAACACCAACTTCACATTTTTGAAAAACACCATTGAGAAAACCATATTTAAGCTAGTCTTATTAATTTTTTTAGTTACTCTATTTTGTTGAAGATTGTATGGAATAATAGTTTGATGTTGAATCCCATGTTGGTTGATCCAGGTGGATCTCCATAGACCAGTGGCATGAAAATGGCTCAAAATTCAAAGTGGCGAAAAGACAATGAACTTGACATCAGATCGAAGTGCTCATCACTCTGATTCCAACAGTGTGAACGACACTCCAATCCGAGTCTGGATGAAGGAGATAGAGGTAGTCAAAGTTGGGTTGACTTTTTGTTTACTGGGCAGGATTAACAAAGACACAATTTGAACTTTTCCAGCGGATGGAATCCAGCCAGATTTTGGGCAAAATTATCGCCTCATTAAAATGAATCCTTTGGCTTAAAATCATAATTTTTACAAACGACATATGGTTTTATTTAAACAAAAAAAATATAAAAAAAGGGTGGCGGGCCACCAACCCCGCCACCCCAACTCTATCCACGTAATAGTCAACATATTAGTGGAGGGGTAGGCCACAACCCCTAGCCCCTCCCACGAAACAACCAACAAAGATAATGGGGTGGGCAGCCATGACCCCGCCACCCCACAACCCTCATAATGAAACTCCCACGGCATTATCGAAATGACAAGGGAAAGGTGGGCCAGCCCTTGGGGTGTAGACCCAAGCCTTCTACCTTGATAAGAAAATGATCTAGGTAGGAGGAGTGGGTAGTCCGCCCAAGGCGGGACCAACCCAAACTTATTTAAATTTGAAATATCCGATGTATTAAAAAAGGAGGAGGTGGGTTTGACCGCTCGACCTCCTCCATATTAACCGGATCTTCCACCAATGTGCCACAACTAACTTATTGAGAAATCTACCCACTTTTATTATTTAAAATCAGTTCACTAGTATGCCTAGGTAGAGGGAGTGAACACAGAAAACTAGGCAGAATATTTTTTAGTTTTTAATGCAGGTGGAACCATGAAGCAACAAAATTTCCAAGAGGGTGAAATTTTTGTAGTGTCAAAATTGGAAACTTTATGTCGATCTTATACCTCTCAGCAACACGAACCCAATGGCACAGTCAGTTTTCTGATCTGAGCAGCCGATTTATAGAGGACCTGGAGGAGGGAATCTTTGAGAAATCTAGGGGGAATCTAAAAGATTCCTTGAGCCCCAGATTTCCACTTTCTCAGAATTCAGAAATTTGACAGTCGATTTTGCACTATTCGATGCCAAAAATCTGATGGTGCATTCAGA
Source organism: Pinus taeda (assembly GCA_000404065.3). Classification (NCBI taxonomy): domain Eukaryota; kingdom Viridiplantae; phylum Streptophyta; class Pinopsida; order Pinales; family Pinaceae; genus Pinus; species Pinus taeda. The sequence goes on from APFE031395515.1 coordinate 35,345, forward strand.
TTTTCTAATTCCTCATTCTATTTTTCAGCCACTTCTTTAAGAGGAGTGTAGGTGTTAGCATTCAACGTGTGAGTAGTCATTTCATGCGATTCGACACCGTGATATTAATGGCATGAATATCTTTGGGAGTTGGATATCCTCTTCTTCAAATGGCCCCTGGATGTGAGGTATATGCAGTGCGTTCATGTACTTCTTTTTTCTATGCATTGTGATGCACAAATCCCTATTTGATGTTTGATGTGGGATCTTGTTTCTCACTTGTTTTCATGATTCCTACTCGATGTGATGTGGAATCATCTGTGTGATGTAATTGTTGTCATTATTAGTCATGTTGTGTTTTGAGATCCCTTTGTTGTATGTTGATGAGATACTCATGTTTTCATCATGCATGTTTGCATTGAGATCCCTTTTATGCCATGTTGGTGGGATGCTCATGATCATCATGCATGAGTTTGTGTCATACTGATATGAGTCTTTTTGACTGAGAGTTCCTGTAGTGGAACATCTTTTGGAGCCACTCTTGCATGAGGGAATTTTACTTGTATGACAACAACATCACCTCTTATGTACATCATTACTATTGACAACACTTAATGCAGTGGCCTACACCATCTTAACATCGGGGCGCGGAGACGTAGTCCCTCTTGGACGAACTCCGTTATCAACAACTTATGTTTTCATGTGTTGATGATTGACATGTTCCTCTTCTTTATAGCATGCATATTTATTCACTTATGTTCTTTTAAAAATGCAATTTAACACATCACGGAAGTAAAAGGCCTTGGAAGGGTCCTTCGTCACACCCGGACTTGGATCAAGTGCTATTAGAGCAGTCTTTGTGTTGATGTGAATTGCAAGCATGAAAAATGGAACGTGCAGCGACAGAGGATGAGAAAGTGATGTACGAGACCATGCTAAATATTTCCAAAAGGGTGGAAATAATGTATGAAACTCTACAGAAAGAGACAAAGGAAAAGGAGCGATTGCAGTTTCAGTTGCAAGCCACAGAAGAGGCCCTAGAAGAACTGAAGCAAAAAAACCAAAACCTTTAAACAGAGAATGTTGAATTGAAGATGCACCTACGTGAAGAGAAAGTGGAAAAACAAAGTTTTCTACAACAGCTGCAAGCAAAGGATGAGTCCTTGGAAAAGTTGCAGCGTGACCCATGTTTGGTAAAAAGTAGTTCTCCAAATTCATGTATGTTTCCTGATGATGATTTCACTGTTTTTAAAAATCATACCACAGGAATTGGCTCCAAACGGTTGAAGAAAATGGGGTATGAAGGAAAAGTCTGGGGCATTAATGGCTAAGGCATTGTCAATCCCATCAAAGTAGAGGAATTACTGTGTTGAATAGGACTTGGGTATGTTAGAAAGGAAGTTGGGGAATGCGCCACGACAGTTAGTGAACCACCAACAACAAATGATGAGAAACCCTCATCAGTTCTTTCCAAATCGATAGAGGAGGTAAAAGATGTTGATTTCCTTTCGGTTTCGTCATCACATAGCATGATTTCTATTGGAGATGTGGAGATCCCAATTACAGGGACAAACATGAGGCTCCTTACCAGGACGAGGCACAAGGAGGAAAAAGAATTTGGTGTTAATAACCAAGGCATAACTCAACCTTTGGAGGTTATGCATAAACATCGATTTGTAGGCTTGAGATACATCGAGGGAGAATTCTCAAAGGTGTCAGATTCTTCCAAGACATTGCCGAAATCGTCGAGGAAAGAGAATAATGGGAACACATCCCCATCATCCCATGACTGTTTCCATTGCAGGGAAAGAGCCTAGGCAAGCTCTCATTGCCATACTTACACTAGATACATCGAGAAAAGGTATAACCACTCTCGACATTGAAATGTTCATTTTCATTATGATCATGTTTTTAATGATGAACGTAAAACATGGCATAGCAAAACATGTACCTTTTGTGGATTACATAATCATACATTTTCTAAATGTTGGAAAAGAATAGCAACACAAATAAAGAAGAGGCATGAAAGACCCTCTCAATAGTAGGTAAAGAAACATGGTAAACAGATCTGGAGAAAGAAGACCTATTGCAGTGATTGCGACAATGGTGGCCATCAAGGAGCCACTTGTTGGAGGCTCCATTCAGAGCAGCGCCTTGAAGATAAAGTGTCGATGCATGAACCAGGTGAAACAATTGTTTGACAAACAAAACCACCATAGGGGGATGACCCATTCACTACGATAAGTGGAAAATGGTTTCTAGATATGTTAGCTTGTCATGGTCGTGCTTTTGTAAATCATTTGTTGCATTTTAAAATGTAAAAGTGATGATGTGTTTTCCATCAATGATGTCTAGTCTTATTTTGAGTTGCATGGTAAACGATGAAGTGATGTCATGTTTTCATCACTTGTCAAAACAATAGTGTTGGCCTTATTTTTGTAAATCATGTGTTGCGGTGATGATGGGTTTTCCAACACTTGTTGAAGCAACAATGATATGTTGGGCTTGTTTTCATACCTGGGGTATTGTGTCCATCTTGATGTAAACTTGACCACCGAGTATGTGTTATAAACTCGTGGTAAGTATGGGATGCTTGGGTCATTAGTTGGTTGTGTAAGAAAAGCATGTATTTTTCAAAATAATGTACTACAGGTTGCAGAGGTTGCAGGGGTTGGCTCATCACTTAAGGCTCCGAAGAACAAAGGTGAAGGAAATGGAAGCGAGACCTTTTCAGGACACTTGTGATGAAGACCAGGTATAGAGAAGTAGCAGATTATTTTTCATGCTTTTGGAGGACCAAAAGCTCCTTAGTGGGGAGGATTGATCCGGGTTGATCTCTAGATACTAGTGTCATGAAAAATGCTCAAAATTCAAAGTGGCAGAAAGAGGATGAACTTGACATCAGATCGAAGTGCTTGTCACCCTAATTCCAATGGTGCAAACGACACTCCAATCTGAGTCTGGATGAAGGATATAGAGGCAGTGAAAGTGGGGTTGAATTTTTGCTGACTAGGTAGGATTAACAAAGACACAATTTGAACTTTTCTGGTAGATGGAATTTGGCTAACTCCGGCTAGATTCCGAGAGAAATTGTCACCTCGTTAAAATGAATCCCTCGGCTTAAAATCAGATTTTTTACAAATGAAATATGGTTTTATTTAAACAAAAAAAATATAAAAAAAAGGGTGGCGGGCCACAAACCCCGCCACCCTAATTCTATCCATGTAACAGTCAACATGTTGGTGGAAGGGTGGGCCACGACTCTCGACCCCTCCCATGAAACCAACAAGAAACATAATGGTGTGGGGGACCATGACTCCGCCACCCCACAACCCTCATAACGAAACTCTCACGACGTTATCGAAACGACAAGGGAAAGGTAGGCCAGCCCTTGGGGCGCACACCCAACCCTTACACCTTAATAAGAAAATGACCTAGGTAGGTGGAGTGGGTGGGCAACCCAAGGCGGGCCCAACCTGAACTTATTTAAATTTAAAAGATTTGATGTATAAAAAAAGGAGGAGGCGGGGTTTGATCGCCCGACCTCCTCCATATTAACCGGATCATCCACCAACGCACCACAACTAACTTATTGAGAAATCCACCCACGTTTATTATTTAAACTCAGTTCAATAGTGTGCCCAAGAAGAGGGAGTGGGCACGAAAAACAAGGCTAAATATTTTTTTAATTTTTAATGCAGGGGGAACCATGAAGGAGCAAAATTTCCAGGAGGGTGAAATTTTTGCAGTGTCCAAATTAGACAAACTTTATGTCGATCTTATACCTCTCAGTGACATGAACTCGACAGCGCAGTCAATTTCCTGATCTGAGCAACCGATTTGCAGAGGACCCGAAGGAGGGAATATTTGAGGAATTTAAGGGGGAATCTAAAATATTCCTTGAGCCCCAGATTTCCACTTTCTCATAATTTAGAAATTTGACAGTCAATTTTGCACTATTTGATGCCAAAAATATGATGGTGTGTTCATATTTTCCAATTTCTCATTCTATTTTTTGGCCACTTTTCTAAGTGGAGTGTAGGTGTCAGCGTTTGACGTGCGAGTAGTCATTTCATGCGATTCGATGCCGTGAAATTGATGGCATGAATAGCTTTTGAAGTTGGACATCCTCTTCTTCAGATGGCCCTTGGATGTGAGGTATATGCAGTGCGTTCATGTACTTCTTTTTGCTATGCATTGCGCTGCATAGATCCCTGTTTGATGTTTGATGTGGGATCTTGTTTCTAACTTGTTTTAATGATTCCTACTTGATGTGATGCATAATCATCTGTGTGATGTAATTGTTGTCATGATTCGTCATGTTGTGTTTTGAGATCCCTTTGTTGTATGTTGATGGGATACTCATGTTATCGTCATGCATGTTTGCATTGGGATCCCTTTTTTTCCATGTGGCGGGATGCTCATGATCATCATGCATGAGTTTGTGTCATACTAATAGGAGTCTTTTTTACTGAGAGTTCGTGTAGCACAACATATTTTGGAGCCACTCCTGCGTGAGGGAATTTTCCTTGTATGATAACAACATCACCTCTTATGTACATCATCACTATTGACAACACTTATGTAGCGGCCTACACCATCTTGACACTGGGGCCTGGAGACGTAGTCCCTCCTGGACGAACTATGTTATCAATGGCTTATGTTTTCATGTGTTGATGATTGACATGTTCCTCTTCTTTACAACACGTAGATGTATTCACTTATTTTCTTTTAATAATGCAATTTAACACATCACGAAAGTAAAAGGTCTTGGAAGGGTCCTTCATCACACCTGGACCTGGATCATTGGTGGAGACAATTTTCAAATTCATTAGAATATGATTATTTTCAATTAACAATACAATGGGATCCAATATGTTATTGTGCATAATTTTTGGTCCATGCATGAAAATTTTAGAAAGTTTCAAAAGCTTATGATTTGCTTTTCAACAAATATACCCAACACATATTGGTGTAATCATAAATAAAAGTGATCATATATCTATAACCAAACATAAATAGATATATGATGACTTTTAGGAGGAATTTATATCATGCTTGGTGATACTAAGTTATGAGTCTAGTGTCATCGTCTTTCAACTTGTTGAGGCCTCAAAAATCACTGTGTCAACACATGGGGAAAACCACCTGGTTTAGACCTTAAGACAAGTCCTTTTCCATTTAGGTAGTGGCTCTGACTGGGGATAATGGGACCAGTTTCCCAATGAAAGGTGATTGATTGAATGTGTAATGCTTATAGAGGAGTGAAATAGATTGATTTGCAACAATGAATCAAATGGAAAGTATATGCATTAATCTACTTTATAACTCAGAATCATTTAACATTTATCTAGATGCGATCTATAATGATTTTTATTAGTAAATGAAAATATAGATTGCTTAAGAACCAATGGAAATGAAAATATTTCAAGATTATTATGTTGATTAAATAGTTAATCAAAATAATTTGTATAACTCATATCGAATTTAGAATATCAAAGCAAATTGCTTAACATGTAACATTGTTCTTTAAATACCATGTAATAAGAAATCTGAAAAGTTAAATTCACTATTTATTTATGTACAAAAGAGAGGTACAAAGATAGAAATACCAAATGCACATTTCTTAGCTCATAAAAGAAATAGTAGCAATTTATTCCTTCTCACAAAGATGATTTCAAGAGTACAGAAATGAAACTTTTCAAAATTCTTTATGAAAATTCCTAAAACCTTGTTCCAGTTGTTCTATTGAGAAAAGTATGAAAGTACAGTAGTGTGAGCTTTCGTGAGATTTTTTTCATAAAATTAAGGACTTTAATTTTATACAACAAGCAAGTTTAAATAACAGAAAAATAACTGAATGTATTGTGCAGAGCGTTGAGGGCATTTAAACAGATCCCTTCAATACGCTTAAAGGAAAACAATTTTTTGGTAGAAATTTCTGAATGTGATTTGATGTCTTCATAGGCTTCGTTTGTTCCATCGAATTCTATGGATGTTCGTCTGTCTATTTGAACTGAACTACCACTTATCAACACAACTATCCTCTTCTATCATGAACCTGAACACGGAAAAAAAGATTCGATAAGTAAAAATTAAATGAGACTAATAAGGGAGTTTTATTTGAAACAAATCACATTTTGCAGGAAATCAGGAAAATTGTAGAGCGTAATAAATTCCGATCACAACCATCATGGAGAGGAATGCAGAGTGAGGTATGTGATAAGACAAGTCGAACTTTACGGTCTTATTGTAAAATCACAATCACTTTTAGACTAGAACGGGGGTATAAATTTGAATAATCACAATCGTTTTAAGACTTGTAGTCCTCTAAAAAAAATCCAAATGGGCTTTCTTAAAACATATCACAATTAAAACATCAGAAATGTGGATGGCTTTTTATAAACTATGTCCCTTTAAAACTTGCGATTGTGAATTCTTGCGGTGACATGGCAATGTCGTTGCAAATGATGTCATGATGGTGACGTCACTATGACGTGGCATATCCATGTGACAAGTGACGTGGCGTATGATGTGGTGAAGGAAAGGGTCTTATCACATATTGCAATTGGCATGAGCAAGAGTCCTTGGAATAGGTTGCATGACTTAGTGGTTTTTTTCGGAGGGGGTTTGAAGTGGTAAGTGGTTTGTGAAGAGGGGAGTCCAAAAGAATGGAGGAGTGACATGTATATATAGGGTTTAGATGGGAAAACCACTTTTCGAACCCCCCCTTTAAGAAACTTGAAATTGAGCATAGGGGGGTCCAAAATCTTATCTACCGTTGATCTAGGCGGATTAGATCTGAGCCATTTATTTTATAAGACAAGTCTCACTTTTTTGTTTTATCGCAATCAGCGTTCGGAGCGAAGACAAACATGACATATGGTTTAAGTCCCAAAAGACTTGTGATTTGCAATGTGCAGGATGATGTCACATGTGATGTGGATATGACATCATAGATCATAATAACAACCAGTGGTGTGGAGTGGGGTAGAACCTTTATACTCTTGTGATTGCACGGATGTAGGGTTTTTTTAAATTGCATTGAATAATCCTCGCGGGTCTAGCTATATCGCATATCACACTCGGTTAAGGCAAGAGGCAGGGATTTTCAAAAATGCAATAGTTGCGAACATGAGATTTTTTATCAATCATAGATGAATTTTCAGTTCGGTCTAGGCCTAATCGCAATAACAATTAATTAAGGTTAAGACTTAAGTTTTTTGGAACTTTTTCGATGGTCATAAACGCAGAATTTTATGAATTGTATTGAATAATCCCCGTGGGTCTAGTTTATATCGCAATTGCAATGGAGTTGGCAAAGGGGTATTTTCCTTATGAAACATTGCAATGCGGGGAAGTGGGATGAGTCAAAGTTTATGAAGAATTTAAGCTTTGGGAATTAAAACTTTGATTATTTTGCTTTTTAATTAAATAACCCATATTGTTTAATACTTAAGATTTTTTGAAGCCTAAGTATAATTTTGGTCTTGGGAACTATTAAATTTGGTTTTTTAAATAATCAAGGTTTAATACTTGGGTTTTAATTAAAAAGCCTAAGTATTAAGCTTTGATTATAGGATTTTATTAACAACTTTTTATGTTGATTTTCTATTTTTTAATTTTTTGTTTTTTTGTTTAAAGAAATAAGATCAAAGGATTTTCTAAAATTGAAGGGTCCCTATTTTAATATATAATAAATTTCATATGAAATTTATAATATATTAAAATGGGGGTTGTTGAAAAGTACAACAATTGGCGATTCACTAGAAGAACCAATTATCTTTGATAATAATGAAATTTTAAAAATTTCAATAAAAATAATTCAAGAAGTGAAAACTACTTTTTGAAATATTTAGATAAATAAAATTACTCTGACTATAAAACTCTTTAAGGTGCAATTTATTTAAAAAAAACTTTCATGAAACCTTTCATTTTGTTTATAGTACTCCAGGTCTTAAAATGATTGCGATTATTCAAAGTTCTACCCTTGATGTAGTCTAAAAACCTTTGTGATTTTGCGATAAGACCGTAAAGTCTGAATTGTCTTGTCATAGACCTCACTCCGGATTCCTCTCCATGATGGTTGTGATCAGAATTTATTACACTCTATGTAATGTTGTTGCATTACATATTGCAACACTGAATTATCAGAATACAATACAAACTCGTTGCTCAGCAGGTAATGTCTCCAATGCTTTAAAGCTTAGACCACGACATAAAATTCCTTGTCATACGAGGAATATTTCTGCCTGCTTTCGTTTAATTTTTCACTAAAAAATGCCACTGGTCTGTCTTCCTGACTGAGCACAGCGCCAATAGCTGTTCCACTTGCGTCACACCGGACATGGAAAAGTTTGCTGAAGTCGGGTAGCCTCAAGATTGGTTTCTCCGTAATCTTCCGTTTCAGAAGCTGAAAGCTGTCCTCCGCTGCACTAGTCCAACAAAAAGGCTGGCTGGCCTTCTTGATGGTGTCTAGCATTGGTGCACAGATTTCACTAAAATTTCTAATAAACTTCCTATAAAAACTTGCCAATCTGTGGAAGCTACATACCTCAAACAAGTTCTTGGGTGATGGCCAATTTACAATTGCTGCGATCTTTTCCGGATCCATCTTCAATTCATTTTATGCGACTACAAACCCCAAATAAATCAGTTCTTTCTGTAGGAAAGTACATTTTTTTAAAGTTTATCAGCAGTTTGTTCTGCTGTAACTTCTCTAGCACCCTTCGAACATGCTGAAGGTGTTCTTCCCTAGTCCTGCTAAAAATCAGAATATCGTCAAGGTAAACTATCACAAACTTGCCAATAAATTCTTTTAACATCTCATTCATTAGTCTCATAAAAGTACTAGGAGCGTTGCTCAGGCCAAACGACATGACTAGCCACTCGTACATCCCTTCATTGGTCTTGAAGGCTGTTTTCCATTCATCTCCTTCCCTGATCCTGATCTGATGATATCCACTCTTCAGATCAATCTTCGTAAAATAGGCTGCTCCGCTAAGACAATCCATCATGTCATCCATTCTGGGTAAGGGAAATCTATACCGTATAGTGATTTTGTTGATAGCTCGTGAATCCGTACACATTCGCCATTCTCCTCCCTTCTTAGGTGCAAGTACTGTTGGTACCGCACATGGGCTCAAACTTTCTCTGATCAGTCCCTTATCCAGTAATTCTTGTACTTGTTTACGAATCTCTTCGTTGTCTTTCGGGCTCATTCTGTATGCTGCCTTGTTCGGTAGACTTGCGCCTGGTATAAAATCGATATGATGGCTGATGCTCCTTCTAGGTGGCAGCTTGTCTGGTAGATTTTCAACCACAATATCCTTAAATTCTTCCAACAGCTCCTGTATCTCTGTAGGTAGTTCTGATTTTTTTGTATTCAGTGACACTGCTTTTGTCCTTCTCACCACCGCATAGTTCACCTCGTTTTCTTCAATCTGTCTAACAAACTATTTTCCTGCTATTAACAAAGTTTTTGTTCCACTTGACTCTGTTGTATCCTCCTCCTTGATGGGTACAAGGGTATTTTGACTCCATCTTTCACAAACTTATAACAATTGGTTTTCCCATCATGTGTCACCTTCCGGTCATACTGCCATGGTCTTCCTAGCAGTATATGGCATACATCCATTGGCATGATGTCGCAGACAACTTTGTCTTGGTACTTGCCAATGTGAAATTCGACCTCACATTTCTCATCAACTAGTAATTGGTGGCCTTTCTGTAGCCACGACACCTTGTAAGGTGTGGGATGTTTAAGCCGCATTAATCCCAGATTTTCTACCATCTCGGTAGCAACTAAGTTATCCATACTCCCGCTGTCTATGATTAGTTTGCAACACTTCCCATGTGATTTGCAAACTGTCCAGAACAGTGCCTTCCTCTGGTTTTGTTCAGTCATTTCCTTTGCTGGCTTTAACAACACTTTGTTCAGAATTAATGCCTCCCCTGTTTCTGCCACATTTTTTACTTCCCGGGGCTGTACTTCAGCTTCCTCAGGCTGTGCAGCAAATGCTCCTCGCTGGCCAGTATGCTCAACTTCTGGGCATTCGAATGATCTGTGCCCCCACTTATGGCACCTGTAGCACTGGACATTTGCCCCTTTGTCGCGACCATTTCCTCTTCCTCGCTGATATGGCCGACCTCCTCTAGTGCTATCCCCCTTCTCTGCCGTCCCTGAAGTTTTGGAGCTGCTGCCTTCCTCACTGTTAGTGGCAGTTCTCCCTCTGCCATAGGACTGTCCACGTCCTCTGCCATTTCCTCGTCCTCTCCTGTTGTTATGTTTCTGATTAATTTTCTCTTCTGCCTTTACAACACTTTGAAAGGCTTCTTCTATATTCCTTGGCGAAAGAATACTGATCTCATCCAGTATTTCCATCCTCAAACCATTAACATACCTTGCTGTCTTCTCTGCAGTATCGTCAGTATAACCAGCCCGTAAATTTACGCGATAAAATTCCTCTGTGTATTCCTTTATGGTCATACCTTTCTGCCTTAGATTCTACACTCGTCGATAAAGTTTGACTTGATAGTCTTTAGGCAAAAACCTGCCCTTCAGTTTTGCCACCATTCTCGGCCACTTTTTTATGGGTAGTTTGTTCATCCTCTTCCTGTCTGCTTGGACGTTATCCCACCATAAAGTAGCGTGTCCTTTTAGCTTGCTTGCAGCAAATCTAACTCTTTTATCCTCACTGATCTCTTCATTTTTAAAATACTTATCTAACTCATTTACCCAATCCAGCAGAACATCTGCGGATAGACTACCATCGTAGTTAGAAATCTCAGGTTTGGGTTTTCTACTGGCTAACAACACTGATCTCAACAGTCTTATCTCCGGGGCCTCTTCTTCTGACCCTTCCATGGCAGTTGCTGCTTCATCCTCGCTATCATCCCCCAGTTCTGGATCTCTTCTCCATCCTGCCTCCACTGCTTCTAAGTGAGCAGTAAGGACTCTCAACTCTTCTCTCAAGGCCTCGTCTGCTCCTCTACGCGCACCTCTTCCACGTCCCTGTCTTTGTACTTCCATTTTTTTCTTAATCAACTGCTCCGATACCACTTGATGGGGCCAGCCCACGTGGTCCCACCGTCGCTCCGTTTCCACCTAACTTGTACTGTTGTGTGATATTGAATTGCGCCGGATGTTGGTCAGAGATATTTTGATTTTCAATCTATAGGTAATTAATGGTCTTTTACGGAAGGTTTGGTTGGTAGTGTATGCGATGGACACCTGTATGTTTTCTGGGGATTCTAAACTCTTATATAGGGTTTCTGCCACCTTAGAGTTCATTTGGTCCTGTGTTGGTTTACTGTTTCCTTTCCGTGAGCTCTCGGCAATTTGGTGACTGTTACAGTGGTTTCTTCCTGCAATGCTTCGTATTCTGTTGAAAATAGGTTCCCGGATTCTGTGTGATATCAGTTGGTGATTTGCGGCTTCGATGAGAGTCCTGTTAGTCGGTCCGGGGTTTGTCTGAGTCTGTTGAGCTTGTGTGCTTGCGGTGGTTCTCACAGCGTTGGTTGTCCGGTTCCTCTGGTGGAAGTGTCTCGGTCTTTAGCAGGTTTTGAATAACTGGTAAGATTCATACCCTGTTTATGTTAAGATTTCCAGGGTTTCAATGGTCGATTTTTTGTTATGATTTCGACCTCTGTGCATCCTCTGTTCGATTTATAGTCTGGTCTTCGCTGTCGTTATCTCCGTGTGTTGGTTCTCCAATTGAGCGTGGCTCTGGTCTCATTCTACATCGATGATTCGCTCAGCACGACCTCGCCAAAACAATGGATTTGTTCGTCGTCGTTCTGGTTCCAATGCAACAGGTAAATATGCTCTCTCTGCTATTGCATTCTTTCCGTTCCTTCTTCCGCTTGTAACAGCTTAGCTCCTTGCGAGTAGGGGAAAGAAAAAAACGATTGGTGCTCGAGTTGGTCACGGTTTCTTCACTGGTATGGTCACGGCTCCTACCCTTGGTAAGGGAATCCTTTGTAGCTTTTCTTGTTATGAATTTATGTGGAAATTATACAGGCTCTTTCGCTGATTCTAATACTCATCTTGCTGTGTGTCTTCACAGGTGTAGCGATCGAGGGTTTCGGTGCTGGGGTCGTCGACTACTCCCACACAGTTCCGGGTAGCTTTACTTTGTCCGTCTGTTTCTGTTTGTCTGCGTCTCTCGGCGTATGAGTCAATTGGGATGTAGGTTTTGAGTCGATGTTGTTATGGAGTCTTGTTCTTGATAGGGTCTTTGTTGTATATTGTAAGTGTTGGTTTGGAAAATGTATGGAAATTGACTTATGTGGATGAGGGTTACAATTCCCAATCCGCGAACTGGGTTTTGTTCTCAAATTGTTTTTGAACAGAGAATATGAATGGACATTTGTTGAAAGACTTATAAATGAATTTCTGGAATTGAAAGTTTGTTATGCCGTAAGGGTTTGCATACCTGGTTTATATGATGGTTGTTCTCTTCTCTGCATTAGTAACCTTTCCTTTTCGTATGTAAAAGAATAAGGAATGACTCCTGTTGCACGCTGTGGTTTCTCGGTTGTGACTGTTTGCAGACAAACGTTGTTCTTCTTGTTTGCATTCGATAAATTTGATGTTCGAAGGTTTCTTTCCTCTGATTTCGTTCTGTGACCAAACTTTTATGATATTCATATAATAGTTTCTCTGTTAAAAGAATTCAGACATAAATGGAACACTGTGAGGATATATGCAAAGAAAATTGTTTTACTGTTTGTATTCCTTCTCTGAGTATTACTCCTATTCCGAACCTCTCTTTTGTGCTTAGTTTTTCTCTTTAATAGCACTATTACAATTGCTCTAACTGCTGGCAGTTTGTCCAGTTTGTCAATTAGTTACAACAATTAGTTTTCATACTGAATTTGTTTGATTTTCCCGTACATTCTTTTATCGTGACTTCCTACAATAACAACTCATTTGTCTCAAAATAGTGACCCTAATCTAATCATTACATTTCCTAATTACTTTCTATTACAGTATCTCTAGATAACTTAATAAAAGAAAATGATAAAGAAAATAAAAGGAAACAAGTATGTTTCCCACTACATGAATCAACCGTCTGTCCTCTTCAGAAACCATATTCCTTTACCAGCGTCTTTGTCCTGTCAGCTAGATGCTCCTACATCATTTGTACCCTTTACTATACTTGCTTCCATAGTTGAAACATAGTCCCTTTTCTCTTCTTTCATCCATTTGCTGAGGAGTCAACCTTGTTGGTTTAAAAAAGGATCCTTGTTTTCTCTATATTTATTAGTGACCAATTTTCTAGTGGTCATATTTTTACATTCAACTTTCCTTGCTAGAATAAAAGTATGATGTAGAGATTTAGGTTCAAAGAAATGCACCTCATGTTGGATTCTTTCCTTTAAGTACCCATAAATAGGTCTAACAAGTTATCCTCTAAAATATTCTTTACTTTGAGACTACACTTTGAAGATTTACCAATTAAATAAAGAATGTGTGCTATTAATATTGCCATAATGTTTTATCATTTAATTTGTAAAATGGACCAAGATATAACAAAATCCTTTTTTCTTTCACATAGCCATTAATACCATACATGTTAGCCTTGTTCTAAAAACATGGATGCAATATTTATCTTTCATAAGCATGCCACTTGGTGTATATTGAAGTATTGCTCCATCTAAAATATCCATGTTACAAGATCACTGCCATCAAATTTCCTCATGTCAATCTTCAAAATGTAGTAGTTCCTTAGTGTTGACTTGAAGCCTTGATGATGTGGATCTTGGATAGAAAATTCATGAGTATGGTTCTATGATTTAACATTTATGCTCTCTAATTGTGTAGTATACTCATCATATGATATTGATTCTAAACAAAATTCTTCTCCTTATTTTCATGATTTCCTTAGGAAACCGCTCCAATATAATAGTCACGGATTTTTGTAACTCTTCCTAATTTTAATTCATCTTTATTTATATTCCTTCTATCTTCTTTTCTATTCCTTCCTTATTTTCATTCCTCTTTTAATATTTTCATGAGAACCTAAGAAATCTACCTTCTTTAACATATTACCATCCATTTCATTAACTTTCTTCTCTAATTGAGATAACCTAAATTCTAAGTTTTCACTTTCTTTATGGGTCAAGGATTGGACTTCAATAGATTTAATTTGTGTATTATATTTCTTTTGAGGCATGTTGGAAAATAATAATTTCCTTCCTCTTTGTTACAACAAAAAAAAATGGGCTTCTTGTAATGAATAGGTAGGTCACTAGTAAGTTACGTACCTTAATTTGGAGAATATGAAAATGGTTGAAGATTTATTGATATATCTCTGAGATTTGAGGCCTTCTGGATCTATTTTTTTTATGCAATACTATGATATAGAATTTCTACAATTCCACAGGTGTGAATTGAATCTGATGTGCCAATAGAAAGTTATAGTACTTTTCCCAAAACTTGTTTATTTTCTTGGACTATTTTCCATGAGAAAATGTGTATAGCATGCTGAGTGTCCAATTCTTGAAATAAAATTCTGGAACATGTACTTGAAGTACTTCTATATATCTCTTAAAATTCTTGAATATTTCATAGTTTGAAAATTTCCATACAAGAAGATATAACAAAAATACCAAGCTTACCTGTTTAAAATATATTTCATGACTATTCACAAACCCTAATTTCCATACTTATAACTGTCAAAATACAACGAACCAAATTATGAAAATGGAATTAGACATCCCTCACGATTTATCTCTTAATATGGTCAAAGTTTCACTTTATGAAGCCTTACAAAAAGGAAGTTCTAATACAAATGCCAAACTGACCTATTTGCGACTGAATTCTGGAGTATACAAAAACCCTAACTTCCTTGGAGCATATATTGAAAAATATAGCGAACCAAGATCTATAACTTGTACTAGATGTCCACCAAAATAGATTTTCAATGTGACCCAAGTTTCATAGTCTGAAGCCTCATAAGAAAAAAAATTATAGAAATTTTTTTGAATTGACCTATTTGAGACAATATTTAGGAGCCTTAAAAAACCCTAACTTACTTATACCATATCTCCAAAAATATAGCTAACCAATATTTGAAACTTGAACCAGAGATTTCTTGGGATGTATTCTGAATCTTCTCTAGGTTTCACCATTTGAAACCATACATAAACAACTTATAGAGAAATTTCCACGATGACCTATTTAAAGTAACAAAACCCAAGGATAAAGAGCTATGATACCAAATGTTATAATACTTATGCCTTAACAATGATACAAAACCAACAATTACAATCCACTTCAAGGGGAATGCTTCCTTTTACAAATAATACAATGAAGAAGACAATATTGGATGATCCTAAGATTATATCTCCTTAGTATATATATATGAGAAAAAAAATGCAATTATAATAAAATGGGACCATGAGGGGTTCTAGTTTACATAACAATATAACAATAGAAATGTACTAACTCAATATATAGGGATTAATATGTGGTTTTGGATTTAAAATTAAGCTTATATGGGGATAAATATAAACCATCCATCATTGTATACTATTATGAATATTATAGAATATTCCATGGAGGTTAAATATGTATGTCCACCTAATAGTTATTGATAATTAAATTAAAATTTTGGAACCTTTATTATGAAATGAACATGCTTATCAATGTAATTATATAACCTAAAAGTGTGGAAATTTAGATTCATATTTAAAGTCGATTATTAATATAACCATTTGTATTTACATTTATTTACATATCTACAATTTATTCACCCAATCCCTATGGATTAGGTGTCTAACATTCGAACACCCCCCTCCCTTATTTTGAAGTTGTGTTTGTGAGTCCAAGGAACATTTTTAAATTTTCAAAATTATCTCTTCCAAATGCTTTAGTGAAGATATCTGAAATTCGCTCATTTGTGGAACAATGTTTTAGATGAATAGTCTTTTCATATACATGATATTGAATCAAATGATATTTTGTGTTGATATGTTTGGTTTGATCATGAAATTTTAGATTCTTAGCCAACTTAATTACATAAGTATTATCAATTATAATGGGAGTAGAATTCATTTGTTTCTCCCGCAAGTCTTCAAGAAATTTTCTAAGCAACCCATTCTCACTTATTTATTTTACAACTGCCACATATTTTTCCCCTCTCATGGAATTTTCTAAAACTCTTTGTTTGTTTGACCTCTAGGAGACAACTCCTAATCCAAGAGTCATAATATAGCCTGAAGTAGACACTCCATTTTCCTTGTCTAAATCAAAGTATAATAAAAATATCTAATAAACTGAAGTCATCCACACGTGAATATTTGAGTCTAAAGCCTCAATTCCATTTCAAGTATAGAACTCATTTTGTAGTAGACCAATGTGCTTCACAAGGATTTTGCATAAAATTGTAAGGGATTCAAACAAAAAATGAAATATATGGTCTAGTAGTGGTGATGTAGGTATTATTTCCCATAAGGTGTCTATACTTAGTTGCATCGTCAAATTAATTCTCTTATATAGATGAGAGCTTCATATTTTGTTCCATTCGAGTGAGTAAAGGATTGCATTAACCCATGCCAAATTTTTTCAACAATTCTCCATTGTACTTCATTTGAGTAAGAAATATATACCTTGGATGTTGGGTCAATTCAATGCCCCTGTAGTAGTGAAGATGTCCCAAATCTGTCATATCAAATCCTTTCTTCAAAAATTTCTTTATGGATGAAGCATAACTTTCATTATTCTCTATTATCAATAGATCATATACATATACCCCAATATAGACAAAAAAATACCAATTTTCTTGACAAACAAAGTTGCTTCATCAATATTAAAGTGTTTGAAGTTTAATTTCAAAAGATGCTCAATCAAATTTTCATACCAGGCTCTAGGTGCTTGTTTTAGGCCATATAAGGATTTGATGAGTTTACATACTTTATGCTCTTATCCATTCCTAATATAACATTATGGTTGAGACACAAACACATTTTTTTGCAAGTCTTGATTCAAGGAAGCATCTTTCACATACATTTGGTGAAATTTCCATCCATTCTAAGCTGTCAAGGCAAAGAGAGTCAGGATGGTAGCCCATTTTTCTGTGGGGGGAAACGTATGTTGATAGTCAACACCTTCTTTTTGAGTAAATCATTTTTCTATGAGACTTGCTTTGTGCTTTTCAAGTGAGCCATCTCACTTGTAATTGTTCTTGTATACCCACTTACAAACAATTAGTTTGGTTCCAAATGGAGGGTCCATTAGCTTGAATGTTCCATCCTTCTTGAGAACATTATACTCCTTCTGCATTACTTCTATCCATTCATCATGAGAAGCAAATTATTTAAATGAAGCTGGTTCAAAACTAATAGACAAATTCAATTCACAATCATATGAAACATCCATATAATCAACTAAATCTGACTTATCTACACCACCATCGTTTTGTCTTGTGGAACTTCAGGTTTTTATCTTTCCGACCTCATCAGGATGGACACTTTCAAGTTATTTGGTGAGCCATTTGGGGGGAAATTTCTGAGATGGTCCAAGTTGCTTTTTTTATTGAGATCAGGCTGCATCAAGATTTAGCCTTCCAATTCTTTCTATCACATTACTTGAAGTGCCTTCCTGATTTGAAGGAGTGGTCAAAACTTCATGAGGGGGAGACAATGATTTAGAAGGATATTCCATAGATTGATCCAAGATAGGGGTAACCCCTTTAAAGATGTGGAATCCCATGATCAAATTCATGATAATGTTTTGCATGATTAAATCTATCAAGATGATCAAGCTACGAATTAACAATCTTGTAAGTATTGGAAAATTTAAGAAGAATCACATGTATATATAATACAAACTTATTATTTACCTCATCATAAAAACAATGTGTTTTGGTCATATATCTATACCCAAGAAGATGCACTTATGAACACTTGCATCAAGCTTCTCCTTTGTTCCTTAGGAATCAAGGCATTGTAGTTGGAACCATAGATCCCAAGATGCCTTACTGAAGGAATAAGGCCATACAACATTTCATAAGGAGTATTATTTCTGAGAGCATGAAATGGAAACATTTTTTGACATGTGATGCACATAGAATTGCATCAACCCAAAACACCAACTTCACATTTTTGAAAAACACCATTGAGAAAACCATATTTAAGCTAGTCTTATTATTTTTTTTAGTTACTCTATTTTGTTGAAGATTGTATGGAATAATAGTTTGATGTTGAATCCCATGTTGGTTGATCCAGGTGGATCTCCATAGACCAATGGCATGAAAACGGCTCAAAATTCAAAGTGGCGAAAAGACAACGAACTTGACATCAGATCGAAGTGCTCATCACTCTGATTCCAACGGTGTGAACGACACTCCAATCCGAGTCCGGATGAAGGAGATAGAGGTAGTCAAAGTTGGGTTGACTTTTTGTTTACTGGGCAAGATTAACAAAGACACAATTTGAACTTTTCCAGCGGATGGAATCCAGCCAGATTTCGGGAAAAATTATCGCCTCATTAAAATGAATCCTTTGGCTTAAAATCATAATTTTTACAAACGACATATGGTTTTATTTAAACAAAAAAAATATAAAAAAAGGGTGGCGGGCCACCAACCCCGCCACCCCAACTCTATCCACGTAATAGTCAACATATTAGTGGAGGGGTAGGCCACAACCCCTAGCCCCTCCCACGAAACAACCAACAAAGATAATGGGGTGGGCAGCCATGACCCCGCCACCCCACAACCCTCATAATGAAACTCCCACGGCATTATCGAAATGACAAGGGAAAGGTGGGCCAGCCCTTGGGGTGTAGACCCAAGCCTTCTACCTTGATAAGAAAATGATCTAGGTAGGAGGAGTGGGTAGTCCGCCCAAGGCGGGACCAACCCAAACTTATTTAAATTTGAAATATCCGATGTATTAAAAAAGGAGGAGGTGGGTTTGACCGCTCGACCTCCTCCATATTAACCGGATCTTCCACCAATGTGCCACAACTAACTTATTGAGAAATCTACCCACTTTTATTATTTAAAATCAGTTCACTAGTATGCCTAGGTAGAGGGAGTGAACACAAAAAACGAGGCAGAATATTTTTTAGTTTTTAATGCAGGTGGAACCATGAAGGAGCAAAATTTCCAAGAGGGTGAAATTTTTGTAGTGTCCAAATTGGAAACTTTATGTCGATCTTATACCTCTCAACGACACAAATCCAATGGCACAGTCAGTTTTCTGATCTGAGCAGCTGATTTATAGAGGACCTGGAGGAGGGAATCTTTGAGAAATCTAGGGGGAATCTAAAAGATTCCTTGAGCCCCAGATTTCCACTTTCTCAGAATTCAGAAATTTGACAGTCGATTTTGCACTATTTGATGCCAAAAATCTGATGGTGCATTCAGATTTTCTAATTCCTCATTCTATTTTTCGGCCACTTCTCTAAGTGGAGTGTAGGTGTTAGCATTCAACGTGTGAGTAGTCATTTCATGCAATTCGACACCATGATATTAATGGCATGAATATCTTTGGGAGTTGGATATCCTCTTCTTCAAATGGCCCCTGGAGTTGGATATCCTCTTCTTCTATGCATTGTGATGCACAAATCCCTATTTGATGTTTGATGTGGGATCTTGTTTCTCACTTGTTTTCATGATTCCTACTTGATGTGATGCAGAATCATCTGTTTGATGTAATTGTTGTCATTATTCGTCATGTTGTGTTTTGAGATCCCTTTGTTGTATGTTGATGGGATACTCATGTTTTCATCATGCATGTTTGCATTGAGATCCCTTTTATGCCATGTTGGTGGGATGCTCATGGTCATCATGCATGAGTTTGTGTCATACTGATATGAGTCTTTTTGACTGAGAGTTCCTGTAGTGGAACATCTTTTGGAGCCACTCTTGCATGAGGGAATTTTCCTTGTATGACAACAACATCACCTCTTATGTACATCATCACTATTGACAACACTTAATGCAGTGGCCTACACCATCTTGACATCGGGGCCCAGAGACGTAGTCCCTCTTGGACGAACTCCGTTATCAACGACTTATGTTTTCATGTGTTGATGATTGACATGTTCCTCTTCTTTATAGCATGCATATTTATTCACTTATGTTCTTTTAAAAATGCAATTTAACACATCACGGAAGTAAAAGGTCTTGGAAGGGTCCTTCGTCACACCCGAACCTGGATCAAGTGCTATTAGAGCAGTCTTTGTGTTGATGTGAATTGCAAGCATGAAAAATGGAACGTGCAGCGACAGAGGATGAGAAAGTGATGTACGAGACCATGCTAAATATTTCCAAAAGGGTGGAAATAATGTATGAAACTCTACAGAAAGAGACAAAGGAAAAGGAGCGATTGCAGTTTCAGTTGCAAGCCACGGAAGAGGCCCTAGAAGAATTGAAGCAAAAAAACCAAAACCTTTAAACAGAGAATGTTGAATTGAAGATGCACCTACGTGAAGAGAAAGAGGAAAAACAAAGTTTTCTACAACAGCTGCAAGCAAAGGATGAGGCCTTGGAAAAGTTGCAGCGTGACCCATGTTTGGTAAACAATAGTTCTCCAAATTGATGTATGTTTCCTGATGATGATTTCACTGTTTTTGAAAATCATACCACAGGAATTGGCTCTAAACGGTTGAAGAAAATGGGGTATGAAGGAAAAGTCTGGGGCATTAATGGCTAAGGCATTGTCAATCCCATCAAAGTAGAGGAATTACTGTGTCGAATAGGACTTGGGTATGTTAGAAAGGAAGTTGGGGAATGCGCCACGACAGTTAGTGAACCACCAACAACAAATGATGAGAAGCCCTCATCAGTTCTTTCCAAATCGATAGAGGAGGTAAAAGATGTTGATTTCCTTTCGGTTTCGTCATCACATAGCATGATTTCTATTGGAGATGTGGAGATCCCAATTACAGGGACAAACATGAGGCTCCTTACCAGGACGAGGCACAAGGAGGAAAAAGAATTTGGTGTTAATAACCAAGGCATAACTCAACCTTTGGAGGTTGTGCATAAACATCGATTTGTAGGCTTGAGATACATCGAGGGAGAATGCTCGAAGGTGTCAGATTCTTCCAAGACATTTCCAAAATCGACGAGGAAAGAGAATAATGGGAACACATCCCCATCATCCCATGACTGTTTCCATTGCAGGGAAAGAGCCTAGGTAAGCTCTCATCACCATACTTACACTAGATACGTTAAGAAAAGGTATAACCACTCTCGACATTCAAATGTTCATTTTGATTATGATCATGTTTTTAATGATGAATGTAAAACATGGCATAGCAAAACATGTACCTTTTGTGGATTACATAATCATACATTTTCTAAATGTTGGAAAAGAATAGCAACACAAATAAAGAAGAGGCATGAAAGACCCTCTCAATAGTAGGTAAAGAAACATGGTAAATAGATCTGGAGAAAGAAGACCTATTGCAGTGATTGCGACAATGGTGGCCATCAAAGAGCCACTTGTTGGAGGCTCCATCCAGAGCAGCGCCTTGAAGACAAAGTATCGATGCATGAACTAGGTAAAACAATTGTTTGAAAAACAAAACCACCATAGGGGGATGAACCATTCACTACGATAAGTGGAAAACGGTTTCTAGATATGTTAGCTTGTCATGGTCGTGCTTTTGTAAATCATTTGTTGCATTTTAAAATGTAAAAGTGATGATGTGTTTTCCATCAATGACGTCTAGTCTTATTTTGAGTTGCATGGTAAACGATGAGGTGATGTCATGTTTTCATCACTTGTCAAAACAATAGTGTTGGCCTTATTTTTGTAAATCATGTGTTGCGGTGATGATGAGTTTTCCAACACTTGTTGAAGCAACAATGATATGTTGGGCTTGTTTTCATACCTGGGGTATTTTGTCCATCTTGATGTAAAATTGACCACCGAGTATGTGTTATAAACTCATGGTAAGTATGGGATGCTTGGGTCATTAGTTGGTTGTGTAAGAAAAGCATGTATTTTTCAAAATAATGTACTACAGGTTGCAGAGGTTGCAGGGGTTGGCTCATCACTTAAGGCTCCGAAGAACAAAGGTGAAGGAAATGGAAGCAAGACCTTTTCAGGACACTTGTGATGAAGACCAGGTATAGAGAAGTAGCAGATTATTTTTCATGCTTTTGGAGGACCAAAAGCTCCTTAGTGGGGAGGATTGATCCAGATGGATCTCTAGATACTAGTGTCATGAAAAAGGCTCAAAATTCAAAGTGGCAGAAAGAGGATGAACTTGACATCAGATCGAAGTTCTTGTCACCCTAATTCCAATGGTGCAAACGACACTCCAATCCGAGTCTGGATGAAGGAGATAGAGGTACTGAAAGTGGGGTTGAATTTTTGCTGACTAGGTAGGATTAACAAAGACACAATTTGAACTTTTATGGTAGATGGAATTTGGCTAACTCCGGCTAGATTCCGAGAGAAATTGTCACCTCGTTAAAATGAATCCCTCGGCTTAAAATTGGATTTTTTACAAATGAAATATGGTTTTATTTAAACAAAAAAAATATAAAAAAAAGGGTGGCAGGCCACCAACCCCACCACCCTAATTCTATCCATGTAACAGTCAACATGTTGGTGGAAGGGTGGGCCACGACTCTCGACCCCTCCCATGAAACCAACAAGAAACATAATGGTGTGGGGGACCATGACTCCGCCACCCCACAACCCTCATAACGAAACTCTCACGACGTTATCGAAACGACAAGGGAAAGGTAGGCCAGCCCTTGGGGCGCACACCCAACCCTTACACCTTAATAAGAAAATGACCTAGGTAGGTGGAGTGGGTGGGCAACCCAAGGCGGGCCCAACCTGAACTTATTTAAATTTAAAAGATTTGATGTATAAAAAAAGGAGGAGGCGGGGTTTGATCGCCCGACCTCCTCCATATTAACTAGATCTTCCACCAACGCACCACAACTAACTTATTGAGAAATCCACCCACGTTTATTATTTAAACTCAGTTCAACAATGTGCCCAGGAAGAGAGAGTGGGCACGAAAAACAAGGCTAAATATTTTTTTAATTTTTAATGCAGGGGGAACCATGAAGGAGCAAAATTTCCAGGAGGGTGAAATTTTTGCAGTGTCCAAATTGGACAAACTTTATGTTGATCTTATACCTCTCAGCGACATGAACTCGACGGCGCAGTCAATTTCCTGATCTGAGCATCCGATTTGCAGAGGAACCGAAGGAGGGAATATTTGAGGAATTTAAGGGGGAATCTAAAATATTCCTTGAGCCCCAGATTTCCACTTTCTCATAATTTAGAAATTTGACAGTCAATTTTGCACTATTTGATGCCAAAAATATGATGGTGTGTTCATATTTTCCAATTTCTCATTCTATTTTTTGGCCACTTTTCTAAGTGGAGTGCAGGTGTCAGCATTTGACGTGCGAGTAGTCATTTCATGCGATTTGACGCCATGAAATTGATGGCATGAATAGCTTTAGAAGTTGGACATCCTCTTCTTCAGATGGCCCTTGGATGTGAGGTATATGCAGTGTGTTCATGTACTTCTTTTTTCTATGCATTGCGCTGCATAGATCCCTGTTTGATGTTTGATGTGGGATCTTGTTTCTCACTTGTTTTAATGATTCCTAATTGATGTGATACATAATCATCTGTGTGATGTAATTGTTGTCATGATTCGTCATGTTGTGTTTTGAGATCCCTTTATTGTATGTTGATGGGATACTCATGTTATCGTCATGCATGTTTGCATTGAGATCCCTTTTTTGCCATGTGGCGGGATGCTCATGATCATCATGCATGAGTTTGTGTCATACTAATAGGAGTCTTTTTTACTGAGAGTTTGTGTAGCACAACATCTTTTGGAGCCACTCCTGCGTGAGGGAATTTTCCTTGTATGATAGCAACATCACCTCTTATGTACATCATCACTATTGACAACACTTATGTAGCGGCCTACACCATCTTGACACTGGGGCCTGGAGACGTAGTCCCTCCTAGACAAACTCTGTTATCAATGGCTTATGTTTTCATGTGTTGATGATTGACATGTTCCTCTTCTTTACAACACGTAGATGTATTCACTTATTTTCTTTTAACAATACAATTTAACACATCACGAAAGTAAAAGGTCTTGGAAGGGTCCTTCGTCACACCCGAACCTGGATCATTGGTGGAGACAATTTTCAAATTCATTAGAATATGATTATTTTCAATTAACAATACAATGGGATCCAATATGTTATTGTGCATAATTTTTGGTCCATGCATGAAAATTTTAGAAATTTTCAAAAGCTTATGATTTGCTTTTCAACAAATATACCCAACACATATTGGTGTAATCATAAATAAAAGTCATCATATATCTATAACCAAACATAGATAGATATATGATAACTTCTAGGAGGAATTTATATCATGCTTGGTGATACTAAGTTATGAGTCTAGTGTCATCGTCTTTCAACTTGTTGAGGCCTCAAAAATCACTGTGTCAACACATAGGGAAAACCACCTGGTCTAGACCTTAAGACAAGTCCTTTTCCACTTAGGTAGTGGCTCTGACTGGGGATAATGGGACCAGTTTCCCAATGAAAGGTGATTGATTGAATGTGTAATGCTTATAGAGGAGTGAAATAGATGGATTTGCAACAATGAATCAAATGGAAAGTATATGCATTAATCTACTTTATAACTCAGAATCGTTTAACATTTATCTAGATGCGATCTATAATGATTTTTATTAGTAAATGAAAATATAGATTGCTTAAGAACCAATGGAAATGAAAATATTTCAAGATGATTATGTTGATTAAATAGTTAATCAAAATAATGTGTATAACTCATATCGAATTTAGAATATCAAAGCAAATTGCTTAACATGTAACATTGTTCTTTAAATACCATGTAATAAGAAATCTGAAAAGTTAAATTCACTATTTATTTCTGTACAAAAGAGAGGTACAAAGATAGAAATACCAAATGCACATTTCTCAGCTCATAAAAGAAATAGTAGCAATTTATTCCTTCTCATAAAGATGATTTCAGGAGTACAAAAATGCAACTTTTCAAAATTTTTTATGAAAATTCCTAAAACCTTGTTCCAGTTGTTCTATTGAGAAAAGTATGAAAGTACAGTAGTGTGAGCTTTCGTGAGATTTTTTTCATAAAATTAAGGACTTTAATTTTATACAACAAGCAAGTTTAAATAACAGAAAAATAACTGAATGTATTGTGCAGAGCGTTGAGGGCATTTAAACAGATCCCTTCAATATGCTTAAAGGAAAACAATTTTTTGGTAGAAATTTCTGAATGTGATTTGATGTCTTCATAGGCTTTGTTTGTTCCATCGAATTCTATGGATGTTCGTCTGTCTATTTGAACTGAACTACCACTTATCAACACAACTATCCTCTTCTATCATGAACCTGAACACGGAAAAAAAGAATCGATAAGTAAAAATTAAATGAGACTAATAAGGGAGTTTTATTTGAAACAAATCACATTTTGCAGGAAATCAGGAAAATTTTTGAGCGTAATAAATTCCGATCACAACCATCATGGAGAGGAATGCAGAGTGAGGTATGTGATAAGACAAGTCGAACTTTACGGTCTTATTGTAAAATCACAATCACTTTTAGACTAGAACGGGGGTGTAAATTTGAATAATCACAATCATTTTAAGACTTGTAGTCCTCTAAAAAAAATCCAAATGGGCTTTCTTAAAACATATCACAATTAAAACATCAGAAATGTGGATGGCTTGTTATAAACTATGTCCCTTTAAAACTTGCGATTGTGAATTCTTGCGGTGACATGGAAATGTCGTTGCAAATGATGTCATGATGGTGACATCACTATGACGTGGCATATCCATGTGACAAGTGACGTGGCGTATGATGTGGTGAAGGAAAGGGTCTTATCACATATCGTAATTGGCATGAGCAAGAGTCCTTGGAATAGGTTGCATGACTTAGTGGTTTTTTTCGGAGGGGGTTTGAAGTGGTAAGTGGTTTGTGAAGAGGGGAGTCCAAAAGAATGGAGGAGTGACATGTATATATAGGGTTTATATGGGAAAACTACTTTTCGAACCCCCCCTTTAAGAAAATTAAAATTGAGCATAGGGGGGTCTAAAATCTTATCTACCGTTGATCTAGGTGGATTAGATCTGAGCCATTTATTTTATAAGACAAGTCTCACTTTTTTGTTTTATCGCAATCAGCGTTCTGAGCGGAGACAAACATGACATATGGTTTACGTCCCAAAAGACTTGTGATTTGCAATGTGCAGGATGATGTCACATGTGTTGTGGATATGACGTCATAGATCGTAATAACAATCAGTGGTGTGGAGTGGGGTAGAACCTTTATACTCTTGTGATTGCACGGATGTAGGGTTTTTTTAAATTGCATTGAATAATCCTCGTGGGTCTGGCTATATCGCATATCACACTCGGTTAAGGCAGGAGGCATGGATTTTCGAAAATGCAATAGTTGCGAACATGAGATTTTTTATCAATCATAGATGAATTTTCAGTTCGGTCTAGGCCTAATCGCAATAACAATTAATTAAGGTTAAGACTTAAGTTTTTTGGAACTTTTTCGATGGTCACAGACGCAGGATTTTATGAATTGTATTGAATAATCCCTGTGGGTCTGGTTTATATCGCAATTGCAATGGAGTTGGAAAAGGGGTATTTTCCTTATGAAACATTGCAATGCGGGGAAGTGGGATGAGTCAAAGATTATGAAGAATTTAAGCTTTGGGAATTAAAACTTTGATTATTTTGCTTTTTAATTAAATAACCCATATTGTTTAATACTTAAGATTTTTTGAAGCCTAAGTATAGTTTTGGTCTCGGGGACTATTAAATTTGGTTTTTTAAATAATCAAGGTTTAATACTTGGGTTTTAATTAAAAAGCCTAAGTATTAAGATTTGATTATAGGATTTTATTAACAATTTTTTATGTTGATTTATATTTTTTAATTTTTTGTTTTTTTTTTAAAGAAATATACTCAAAGGATTTTCTAAAATTGAAGGGTCCCTATTTTAATATATATAAATTTCATATGAAATTTATAATATATTAAAATGGGGGTTGTTGAAAAGTACAACAATTGGCGATTCACTGGAAGAACCAATTATCTTTGATAATAATGAAATTTTCAAAAATTCAATAAAAATAATTCAAGAAGTGAAAACTACTTTTTGAAATATTTAGATAAATAAAATTACTCTGACTATAAAACTCTTTAAGGTGCAATTTATTTAAAAAAACCTTTCATGAAATCTTTCATTTTGTTTATAGTACTCCAGGTCTTAAAATGATTGCGATTATTCAAAGTTCTACCCTTGATGTAGTCTAAAAACGTTTGTGATTTTGCGATAAGACCGTAAAGTCTGAATTGTCTTGTCACAGACCTCACTCCGGATTCCTCTCCATGATGGTTGTGATCAGAATTTATTACACTCTACAATTTTCTTGATTTACTGCAAAATGTGATTTGTTTAAAATAAAACTCCCTTATCAGTCTCATTTAATTTTTGCTTATCGATTCTTGTTTTTCGTGTTCAGGTTCATGACAGAAGAGGAGAGATGTGATGATAAGTGGAAGTTTAGTTCAAACAGACAGGAAAACATACATAGAATCTGATGGAACAAACAAATCCTATGAAGATAGTAAATCACATTAAAAAATTTCTACCAAAAAAATATTTTTCTCTGGGTCTGAAATCTTATCTACCGTTGATCTGGGCGGACTAGATATGAGCCATTTATTTTATAAGACAAGTCTGGCTTTTTTGTTTTATCGCAATCGTCATTCGAAGCGGAGACAAACATGACATATGTTTAAGTCCTGAAAGACTTGTGATTTGCGATGTGCGGGATGACGTGGAGGATGATGTCACATGTGACATGGATATGACATCATTGATCACAATCACAATTGATGGTCTGGAGCGGGGTAGAACCTTTAGACTCTTGCGATTGCACGGACGCAGGGTTTTGTTAAATTACATTGAATAATCCTCGTGGATCTAACTATATCGTATATCACAATCGAATAAGGCAAGACTTTTAGAAACTGCGATAGTCGCAGACGCGAGATTTTTTATGAATCATAGTTGATTTTCCCGTCAGGTCCAGGACTAATCACAATCACAATTAGTTAAGTTTAAGACTTACGTTTTTTGGAACTTTTGTGATAGTCACAGACACAGAATTTTATGAATTGTATTAAATAATCCCCACGGGTCTGGTTTATATCGCAGTTGCAATGAAGTTGGCAGAGGGGTATTTTCCTTATGAAACTTTATGATGCGGGGAAGTGGGATGAATTAGAGTTTATGAAGAATTTAAGCTTTGGGAATTAAAACTCTAGTTTTTTTTTTAATTAAATAACTCATATTGTTTAATACTTAAGGATTTTTAAAGGGCTATTAAAATTTGGTTTTTTAGATAATCAAGATTTAATACTTGGGTTTTAATTAAAAATCCTAAGTATTAAACTTTTATTATAGGATTTTATTAACAAAATTTTATGTTGATTTTTCTATTTTTAATTTTTTGGTTTTTTTAAAGAAATAAAATCAAAGTCTTTTTTAAAATGAAGGGTCCCTATTTTAATATATAATAAATTTCATAGGAAATTATAATATATTAAAATGGGCATTGTTGAATAGTACAACAATTGGCGATTCAATGGAAGAACCAGTTATCTTTGATAATAATGAAAATTTTCAAACGTTCAGTAAAAATAATTCAAGAAGTGGAAACTACTTTTCAAAATATTTAGATAAATAAAATTACTCTAACTATAAAAACTCTTTAATTTGCAATTTATTTAAAAAACCTTTCGTGAATGAAAAACTCCTATTTACTTGTGTCAGCCATTAATCAGTTGTAAAAATAAAGTAGGGGGCCTTTTATGACTTAGTTTGTAGTGTACTTGTTTTTCATAGGTAGAGTCACTGCTGCCAATAGGCATTCATAGCCTCGACAGGTTTACCTTTTAACTAACAACAATCCTGTATCCCATCAGTTTAATAGTGCAATAATTAGAGGTAAGCTTATTTTTATTTTCTTTTTTTGATGCTAAAAAGCCATTGTTTTGGTTTGGTAGCTAGATAACAACAATGCCATTCACTAATAATAATTAAAATTCAACATGATGGCTCGTAATGAGACCCCTTGTCTTACAATTAAAAATCATAAGCCATTACCCTGATTTGGTGTTCAGTATGGTAATGTCAGTTTAATTGGTTCTCTATGAACATGGTAAGCAGGATCGTGATGAGACCTCTTATCTTTTTAGATTTATTATATTTTAGAATTACACTCTAAAATTTCTCTTTTTGATGGATGGGAAGGATCACTGTCTCCTTAAGGGTTTTGGATGACAAATCTGAGTTGAAAGTGTTTTAGTCGTAAGACAATCTTTACTTTTTAAGGATAACCTTTTTTGAACGAAACTAGAGTAAAAGGATATAATTTTTGAGGTTTTTTAAAAAGATTTACAATTTAATGGAAAATATTTTTCGGAGTTCTATAGTTTTTATCTAACTTTCAATTTTGGTAACCACTTCTTAAAAAATCCTACCTTCAAAATGAAAAAATGAAAATAACTTCAAGAGATGTTTGAAAACTCAATAGAGTAATATTCAACATTTTATTAACAAAATATGGGAAAGGAAAATAAATTGCAGCGAGATGTATAATGGAAGTGATTTTACGGATTTTATTATTATTAATATTATTATATAAAAATTCCTAAGAAAATAATTTCTTTAAGATGAGCTCATTTACAGGAAGATAATATCTCTTTCCTGATAAATCTAGAAGTATAAATGTAGATGAGCTTATCTGTTCAACAATCTGAAATGGACCAAGCCATAATTTTTGAAATTTGGTATGTTTCCATTTTTCTTTGTGTGCTTTGTCCCACTTGAGAACTAGATCTCCAACTTGGAAGGATCTTTGTGTGATTGAACTTACATCAAAAGAAGCTTTCATCATCTGTTGATGTTTTGTGTGTGTGAGTTTGGCTTTTTCCCTTTCTTCTTCAAGTTTTAGGAATTGTGAATTTCTTAATTGCAAGGAAGAAGAAGGCGTTTCTTCAATAAATTGAACTAGGGTTAATGAAGGAAGAGCTAAATGTGATGGAATGATGGATTCCTTCCCATAGACTAGGTTAAATGGAGAAGTGCCTATAGAGGCCTTCTGATTTATCCTATCAACCCATAGAGAAAATATTAAAGCTTTGTGCTGGTTTCTTTGATTTTGATCAACAATTCTTTTGATTATTCTAAGGAGATTTTTATTAGTGGATTCTGCCAAACCGCTTCCTTGGGATAGTAAATAGCATAATATTTGAGTTTAAAACCTCTCCTAATTGCAAATTCAATCATACTGTTACTCAAAAAATAAGATGCATTACCAAATATAAGTGTAGAAGGCAAACCAAATCTTGTAATGATAAATTGATCAATAAATTCAATAACGGATTCAAAATTGACTACCTTTAGTGGAATTGCTTCCACTCACTTAGTGAAGTAATATGTAACAGTCAATATATATCTATGCCATTTAGAACAATGAGGAATGATCTCACCTATGATATCCAATCCCCACTATTCGAAAGGCTTCTCAATGTTGACTGGCTGCAGAGGAAAGGCTGGTTTCCATTATCTTCCAAAAGAAGTTTGGCATGTTTTGCATTTCCTTACGTATGCATGGGTATATTTGAAGAGAGTGGGCCAGTAGTATCCATCATGTAAGAATTTGTGTGTAGTATTATCTCCTCTAAAGTGTCCACTTGTTGGTCCATCATGATTTTCCTGCAAAACTATTTGTGCTTCAGACTTTTTAAGGCATCTTAACAATATGGAATCATAGTTTCTCCTAAATAACACGTTATCAACAATCTCATAATGACTCGCTTTTAATCGTAAATATATTTTACTTTTATAATTGAGTTTGAGAGGATCATATCCATTTAAAAAAAAAAAAATTAAATCAGCGTATTGGGACTCAACATCAATTACACTTACCTCAGAAATGTGTTCATTATTACCTGTGTCCCCTTCGGCTGGTATGTTGGATTCTCCTATAAGAAGCTTGCAGAAACCTTGCCCTCTAACAATTTTGGCTGGTTTAATTTCAATATCATACTCTGCAGAGATGTTACCCAATTTTCTCTCTTTTCTCCTAATTATTTCTGCATTAGTAATTGTCTCATTGTTGGGAATGGGACTATTACTTTCGTGTGTGTTTTTAAAAGAAAAGGTCTAAAATGATTTATAGTTTTATATACAACAAATGCTTGTTCTTCTACTTCTCAATAATTAAATTCAACACCCTAAAAATTTGAACTGAAAAAAGATATGGGTGCTTCAATTTTCTGATTATTAATTTGTGTCAAAACAACGACATAAGATGTTGAAGAAGCAAAGGTGTATAAGATGAAATTATCGGAGAAATTCATAGTATTTAAAGAAGGAGCATTGATAGTTTCTTGTTTGATTAAATTGAATGATTTCTTTTCATAATGATCCCATTTAAATACTGTGTCTTTCTTAATCATTTGTTGTAACGACAGAATAAATTGTGAGAAATCAGGGACACATATTTTGACAAAATTGATCTGTCCAAAAAATGATTGCATGAATTTTTTGTTATATGGTGGAGAAATTTCTGAAATTTCTTTTATTCTGTCAGGGTCAATGTAAATTCCATTTTTTGACACAATGAATTCTAAAAGTTTCCCTTCACAAAGAGAGAAAAAAGAGTTTTTAAGATTTAATGAAATCCCATATTTTCTACAACATTCAAAAATTTGTCTTAAGTCTCGCAAATGATTATTTCTATTCTTTGAATAAACAATAATGTCATCCAGATAAACAACAACCATTTTGTTTAACAAACCTTTGAAATCTATATCCATGGCTCTTTGGAAAGTGGCCCTTGCATTTATTAAACCGAATGACATTTTTTGGTAGGCATAAGTTTCCCATTTGGTTCTGAAAGTAGTCTTTAGCCTATTATTTGGGTGGACCATGATTTGATTATATCTTGAGAAACCATCAAAGGAAGACATAAATACGGAACCAACCGCTGATCGTAAAATATATTCCATAGTGGGTAGCGGGAAATTATCCTTTTGACTGGCCTTATTGAGATTCCTAAAATCTATACAAATGTGGATATCGCCATTTTGCTTCCTAACAGGTACCAAGTTGGAAACCCATATTGAATGCTTAACAGAAAAATGATTTTAGCCTTAAGGATTTTATTCAATTCCATTTTGATTTAATTTTCTAAGTTCGGATGAATTTTCCTTAATTTTTGTTGGACAGGTTTATCATTAGATGTCATCGGAATTGTATGTTGAATGATGGAAGTGCCAAATGTTTTGAGATATTTGTAACTCCAAGAAAACATATCCTTTTTATTTTTTAACAAATGAATGAAGGATAATATTTCTTGAGACGAGAGATCAAGTCCTAAATTGATGTTCTGAGGTTTAAGATCTGTCCCAAGGTTTATTAACTAAAATCCTAAAGTTGAACTCTGTAGTTTTGAATTATAAATCTTTTAAATCTATCTTTGAAATCATATAGATCCTCAAGTTTTACTACAGTTTTGGGTATGGGATTATCATTGATTTTCTGTTTTAATTGATTATCGTGTTCATCTTCATGAATTATATCAATTATTTGGTCTTCATATGATTTTTTCTAAAGTTAAGAAGCCTAAAACATCTTCATCATCATTAAATACCTTCTAATTGGTAATATGATCAGGAATAGATGGTCTAAAGTTTAACCCTACATAAAATCTATCGGGACTGTAATCTTCAGATAGGATCAATTTTGATGCAATGTTAGCAAGAAGGTCAGCACTGGCATTCTAAATCCTAGGAATAGCAAAAATGTTAAACACTAAAAAATATGAAGTGAGAGACTGAACCAATGACTGATAATGCTTCAAGTGTGTAGGGATACAATGCATCATGTTTCTTACTTGTTTAACTACAATTTTTGAATCTCGAAAAACTTGAAGGTATTTAACGTCAAGGCTAATTGCTTTATACATACCTTGAACCAATGCCTCATATTCTGCAATATTATTTGTGCATTCAAATTCCAATATGCAAGTCAACATTGTGTTCACACCTTCAAGATTAATCAATATACAACTTGCTCATGCACCATCACTTGATTTCGACCAATCAAAATACAATGTCCATAATAAAGAATTAACTAGTGGTTTTTCTAGCATATTTACAGATTTGGAAAATTTCGTCTGTGAAAAATTTTCAATTTGAGAAGTTACATAATTACTTAGAAATGGTGACGTTTTTGCTTTGAAATTCTCAAAAAATGATTCAGTAGAGTAGTTTCCAAGAATGTCGTTATTAAATACTACTGCCTCATTTTCACCTTCGAAATCTGTTACCTAATTTTTCATGTGTTTTTCTCAGTAGATTCTAATTTGATTTAGATTTCCATTATATGGGAGCCATAAGTGAGACTAATCAATGCAAAAATAACCATGTAGTTTTTTCTAACAAATCTCCACTAAGAATTAAACCGTAGAAATCTGGGATATGAGCAACAAGTATATCAATTATTTGACAAACTTCAGGATTCAAAGATAATCTAATAAGAACTGAATTCATTTCTCCTATGACTTTGAATTTTGTTATATTGAGTTGCAGAATGTGAACTATAGTTTTCTAGGGTGAAATGTTCAATTTTAAACAAACTGAATATGGCATGATATTCGAAGAAGTCCCTGAATCTACCAAGCAGTTATGTACATTTTTATTAAATATTTAAAAAGTCAAAAGAAAAGGAGGGGTATGTGAATTAGACTTGTCACCTATCAAAATAGCATCAGAGGAATTGAATAATGAATGACTAGGAGGTTTACCCATTCCATTAGAAAATTTGGATACCACAGCAGCATGAAGAGGAGAAGCAAGTACTGCGTTCAATTCTTTCAGTAAAAAATTATGCTATTGTTTGAGTTTAGTGAGTTCATGAAGGGAAATGTTTGCTTTTATTTTCTTCATATCCTCAACTATATTGTACTCAATAGTATATGAAACTACTAAGGTTCTGGGTGAAGATGGAGAATTGGACGAAGACAAAACTACTTGGGGAGAAGTGGAAGTGGATTTTTTAACAACAGTTTTATCTTTAGCAGTGGAAGTTGAAGGTTTCTGTTTTTGAATTGGTTGTATAGGATCAACTGGACCTTTACTTCTAGTGCTAACATTTAATTATTCATATTCATTTTCACTATAAAAAATAGGAAGAATAAAATCCCACATTCCATTTAACTCAGCTATTTGTTCATCTTGGGATTCATCAATAGAAAATGTTGCTTCCTTCTCATCTTCATCATCAGTTTTTGCGTTAGAGATTGTGTTTGGAGGTTGCGGATTAGGTGGCTGATTTCTTCTGAATGTTCTATTTTTTTTTTGGAAGAAGATTCAGCTACTTATTTTTTGATTTCTACCATCTCGTTAGACAAATTTTTAAGGACTTGTTGTAAGCCTTCAAGATCAAAGGGATTTTAAGTGCTTTATTTTTTGGCTCATCCTTAAATGTAACTCTTTTTAATTTTCTGTCTTCTTGATCCTTTTTCTTTTCTAGTGTATTTATCCCCTTATCTACAGACACATCTTCTTTCATGTTTTCTACCAAGGTATTTTTATTATCTCTATCTACAAAAATTGCTATGTTAGAAGGAAGAGATAAAATATACCGTTCAATTTGTACATTGACACGAGTTCTAGAAGTAGATGGGCTTTTATTCAACAATTTATTAAATCTATAATTTAAATCTTTTATATTTTCCCCTGAATTCATTTTTAAATTGGAATGGTCATTGATAAGAGATGTAGTTGAGTGATCATCACCAAATTTAGTCAAAAATTGTTCTTCAAAAATATCCCAACTAGTAATAGAATTGGCTGGTAATGAAAAGTACCAAGACCTTGCTGATCCTGTAAGAGTGTACAATAATAATCTAACAACCATGTCTTATTCATCTACCCCATTAAAATTGATGGCTAACATATAATTATGAAGGTGCTCTTTAGCATGTAACCCATCATCAAGACTGAATTTGGGAAGCCATCTTTCAAGATGTTTTGGTAGAGGATGAAGTGGTGCTAGCAGTTTTGAGCAACTCCTAGATTGGACCACAGTCTAGCTACCATTGCAATAGTTGGGGAGGTGGATGTGATGAAAGAAGAACTGGCAACTATGACAATACTGCTTGAGGCAACACTAGTCGTTTTTGTAGAGGAAATGGAAATAGATGAAGTGATCGGTAGAGAAAAAGGAAATGAAAAAGGAATAAATGGAGATGTTTGTGAATGAGAAAATGAGGTAATATCAAAAGTAGGTGTTTGAGAATCTGATGTAGTAGTTTTCATTCAGTGGGATTGAAGTGGAAATTCAAACGGCAAAATGCCAATTTTTGCATTTCGGGACCGAGTCAAAACACCAGTTCCGTGAAAAATAGAAGTTATTCTTCTTTCAAAAACTTCAGATGATTCAAAATTTTCTGCTAAAATGGAGACGTCTTCCAATCTGGAGTATAATATGCAGGTATTACCTCAGGAATTATTCTAGGAGACTTGGGAGGAAATTGTACAATTACTGATCTAAAAGTAGGAGATTTTGGAGGGGATCTAGAAGCTGTAGGAGATTTGGAAGGGGAATGACTCTTGGAATGGACTTTTGTTTTTGGATTGGAATTAATTTCCATTCATATTCTATAGGCCCTCCTTCTAGTGCCCAAAAGTGTTGAGGCCTTGAAAATCATTGTGTCAACACAAGGGGAAAATGACTTGGTCTAGACCTTAAGACAATTCCTTTTCCATTTAGGTAGTGGCTCCGACTGGGGATAATGGGACCAATTTCCCAATGAAAGGTGATTGAATGAATGTGTAATTCTTATGGTGGAGTTAAATAGATGGATTTATAACAATGAATCAAATGGAAAATATATGCATTAATCTAGTCTATAACCCGAGATTGTTTAACATTTATCTAGATGCGATCTATAATGATTTTCCTTAGTAAATGACAATGTAGATTGCTCAAGAACCAATGGAAATGAAAATATTTCAAGATGATTATGTTGATTGAATAGTTAATCAAAATAATGCGTATAACTCATATCTCTTTAGAATATCAAAGCAATTTGCCTAACATGTATTTAAAAAATATCAGTGGCAACATGATCAGAAACGAGTACATGTAACACTATTCTTTAAATACCATGTAATAAGAAATATGAAAAGATAAATTCACTATTTATTTATGAACAAAACAAAGGTACAAAGATAGAAATACCAGATGCATATTGCTCAACTCATAAAAGAAATAGTAGCAATTTATTCCTTCTCACAAAGATGATTTTAGGAGTACAGAAATGCAACTTCTCAAAATTCTTTATGAAAATTCCTAAAACCTTGTTTGAATCATTCTATTGAGGAAAGTATGAAAGTACAGTAGTGCAAGCTTTCATAATACTTTCTTCATAAAATTCAGGACTTTAATTTTATACAACAAGCAAGCTTAAATAGGAGAAAAACAACTGAATGTACTGTGCAGAGCGTTGAGGGAATTTAAACAGATCCCTTCAATATGCTTAAAGAAAAACAAAATTTTGGTAGAAATTTCTGAATGTGATTTGTTGTCTTCATAGGTTTTGTTTGTTCCATTAGATTCTCTAGATGTTTGTTGGTCCGTTTGAATTGAACTGCCACTTATCAGCACAACTGTCCTGTTCTATCATGAACCTGAACACAAAAAACAAGAATCGATAAGTAAAAATTGAATGAGACTCATAAGCGAGTTTTTTTTGAAACAAATCATGTTTTGCAGGAAATCAGAAATTTTTAGAGCATAATAAATTCCGATCACAACCATCATGGAGAGGAATGTGGAGTGAGGTCTGTGACAAGACAAGTCGGACTTTACAGTCTTATTGCAAAATCACAATCGCTTATAGACTATACTGAGGGGTAGAACTTTGAATAATTGCAATCGTTTTAAGACCTGAAGTACTCTAAACAAAATCCAAAGGGGGATTTCTTAAAACATATCGCAATTGGAACATCGGAAAGGTGGATGGCTTGTTATAAATCATGTCCCTTTAAAACTTGCGATTGCGAAGTCTTGCGGTGATGTGGCAGTGTCGTTGCAAATGATGTCATGGTGGTGTTGTCACTATGATGTGGCATATCCATGTGGTAGATGATATGGCATATGACAAGGTGATGGAAAGGGTCTTATCGCGTATCGCAATTAGCATGAGTAGGAGTCTTTGGAACATGTCACATGGTTTAGTGGTTTTCTTTGGAGGGGGTTTGAAGTGGTAAGTGGTTTGTGAAGAGGGGAGTCCATTGATCTAGGAAGATTAGATCTCAGTTGTTTATTTTATAAGACAAGTCTAGATTTTTGTTTTATCGCAATCAGCGTTCGGAGTGGAGACAAACATGACATATCCTTTAAGTCCCGAAAGACTTGTGATTTGCGATGTGCGGGATGATGTGGAGGATGATGTCACATGTGACGTGGATATGATGTCATTGATCACAATCGCAATTAGTGGTGTGGATCATGGTAGAACCTTTAGACTCTTGTGATTGCACGGACATAGGGTTTTGTTAAATTACATTGAATAATCCCCGCAGGTCCAGCTATATCACATATTGCAATCGAATAAGGCAGGAGGCAGGACTTTTGGAAACTGCAATAGCCACGAAAGTGAGATTTTTTCTGAATCATAGTTGATTTTCTGTTGGGTCTGGGCCTAATCACAGTCACATTTAGTTAAGTTTAGGGCTGAAGTTTTTTGGAACTTTTGCGATAGTCACAGATGTGGGATTTTATGAATTGTATTAAATAATCCCCGTGGGTCCGGTTTATATCGCAATTTCAATGGAGTTGGCAGAGGGGTATTTTCCTTATGAAACTTTATGATGTGGGGAAGCGGGATGAGTCAAAGTTTATGAACAATTTAAGCTTTGGGAATTAAAACTTCGATTATTTTGTTTTTTAATTAAATAACCCATATTGTTTAATACTTAAGGTTTTTTGAAGCCTAAGTATAGTTTTGGTCTCGAGGGCTATTAAAATTTTGTTTTTTGGATAATCAAGGTTTAATACTTGGGTTTTAATTAAAAATCCTAAGTATTAAACTTTTATTATAGGATTTTATTAACAATTTTTTATGTTGATTTTCTATTTTTTTATTTTTTGGTTTTTTAAAGAAATAAAATCAAAGGGTTTTCTAAAATTGAAGGGCCGCTATTTTAATATATAATAAATTTCAAAGGAAATTTATAATATATTAAAATGGGGGTTGTTGAACAGTAAACAACAACTCAAGGTTGAATAGTGTGACCATTAATTGAACAACTTCAAATTTTG
This sequence comes from Pinus taeda, assembly GCA_000404065.3. NCBI lineage: Eukaryota > Viridiplantae > Streptophyta > Pinopsida > Pinales > Pinaceae > Pinus > Pinus taeda. Next base: position 73,759 of record APFE031395515.1, read on the forward strand.
AGTGTGAGTCATATAATTCTTTCAGATTTTTTAATGCACCTATAGATGGTGCTAGATCCTACCAACATACATGGGATCCCCACAATATGAGGTCCCAATTATACATCACACCATTTGGTGTAGGAGTCATATCCGGAAATATGGCCCAACTGCCATAAACTTATAGATTTGCCTTGGCTTAAGCAATTAACATGAGAGAGTAGCGCTCATGTGCTTTTGAATGAGCAAGAGAGCGTGCCATGTGGTATGTTTGATTGTAAATGTATCTAGGGTTCCTTCAATGAAAGGAAGAAAAGCGAGTCTCTAAAATAAAAATAATAGTACCGATGTATTAAATATGTATGCACATATATAAGGAAGGAAAGTTAGACATCAATCATAATAGTTCACATAGATGCAATGATAATTAAAATCATCACAACACATTTCTAACAAGTTGAGCATAAAAGTCACCGAAATAGTTCAATTACTTTGATACATATGAGAGCCAACATAAACCAAAAACATTATAAAAATATTCTCAAAACATCCACTATCCATGCATGAAAATGTGCATGACGAATGGCTTCAAATATTAAGAAAAAGTTTGAAGATACATAATACAATGAACATCAGTAGCTCCAATAGTGGAGCGTTATAGCCACTATTTTCTCCCTAAAAATACTATCTCTATCTCTCTAATGCCTTGTGGGAGAAGCCAAGATGAAAAGCCTTTTGCTTGAGTAATGAGGCTTCTTTTATAACTTGAGGCATGACCTTTAATATCCTCATGACTCTTGAGTTTATTGTATGACTTTTCAACTTCTAAATGACCTTTGGAATTCTATATAAATCTTGGAATTCTAAATGACTTTTAGAATTACATATGACTTTTGGAATTAAATGTGAATTTTGAACTTCTTTATATGTCTCTTTTGTCTATACATGATGCTTAGAATTCAACTTCTTTGTCTTTTACAATTGTTACATAATTACATCACAATTTCCACATCATCATGTGGCAAGAACATGACAAGTAGCTAACATTGATGAATTGGATTCATAGTGATCGATGAAATGAAATTTCATGAAAGGTGAAAAGGATTCCACTTGTATCTTCAAACACGCATGCAATTTCCATGTTGTTGATGTCTTTACCCTCTATTGATGGTACCAGACCCACCAACATGTCAGAGGATCTCCCTGGTAAGAAGTCCCAAATAGACCTCAGACTGTTTGGTGTAGGAGTCCCAACAGTGGGTCGTATGGTATCGCCTTGACCACGGTTGCATGTAGAGGCAAGTAAGATGTCCTTGTCGGTAGCAAGGGTGTGACATATGCGAAAAGTCAAGGAAGGTGCATGAATGGTTCTAACACACCGAGGGTGAGGTTAGTGTGCCCATTGGAAACCTATGAAAGCACGTGGCTAAGAAGGGAACACACGAGAAAAGAGCATCACAATCTGGAAAGCAAGTAAGCTAGCAATCCAAAGTGATGGTTAGACCAACATCAGATTTCAGTAAGATTCATACATTTATAGAAAATTCCTTACGTACATGCGTAAGAAAACATATACATATATCATTAGAGTAAACAAGTTATCTAAAATACAATAACAACATATGCATGAAACGAGCTAGCTATGTTATATTAAGAAGTGAAAGTTCCAATCATACATTACAACCATGACCAACCACTAGTCCCGATAATGGAACGTTACAATCACTTCCGCCTACTCCTCCAAAGAGATATACTACCTCTGCACTGTGGAGAAGCCAAGGGTCGTTACAATACTCTCTAAGCTTTCTCTAAGATACTCCCATCAGAAGCTTGGTTGACCAAAAGGCTCTACAATGAGTTATAAGGTACTATATATAGTAAAGGGTGGGGTGACCCTTGACATTTCCCTTTGTGACTGTTCATCTACCCTCATGACTCTTCAACAACTCTATGACTCTTACATTCAACTATTGATACTTGAACTTCCATTTGACAAGATGTTACATACAATCTGCACATGTACCCATGTGAGACAAAATAGGATTGAGCAAGTGATGCAAGACATCATTAACACTTAGACAGTTGTGGTAAGACCAACTCTTCAACATCCTTGCGATGATCGACAATGACGAACTAATGCAAAGCTTGGTTTTCCATGATTATGTCCATGCACTCAAAGGTGACATCCTTCTGAAAGTGAACTCTTGCCTCCATTGCATCTAGGTACACTGATATGGATCCTTTGTCCAACTTGTCTGATAACATGTGCATCATCATCTTGAGTGCATCTAGACCAACAACATACTGATGCATAGTGTTTGTGCTGATCTTTGAGTGTGTGATGGTGACCATACACATCAACTTGTCAAAATACATGTTCAACTCTAGTCGAACTTGCTTCTTGTCTTCACCTCAGTGAGTGTGCCAAATGGGTGGGATCACATGCATGCACACAATGATATCCATGCTCCTGAATACCATTGAATGCAATTGACAACAATGCTCATCCTTCTTGCTCCATGCCAGCTTCTGGGTGGGTCCATAACATGTATGGGTGCAGTTCCATCAGTTTGTGTATGTTGTGTCTCCTACTGTACCTATTCCCGCTGCAACTCCTTGTTTTTTCTACGCAGCTCCTATTCTTCCTTGAGTTGCCACTTGAGAACCAGCAACTCTTTCTCTCTTTATCTCTCTCTGCCTTCACATGATCCTCTTGTCACTCCATTGCCTCATAGCCTCAGTCTCCAATGTTTCTTTCATCATAAGTGGATCTTCTTGAGCTTGCAACTTTGTTCCGCCTCTATGTTGTCCACAACCTTCCTCTTGCACTTTTTGTATGTAGGTGTGTTACATTCTGATGCTGTTAATGGTGCTTCTTGCTGTGATGCTTCTACCATTATCCTTGTCCATGAACAACTTGATGTATTCATAGATAGGCAAGTTCATAGGCACTTGATTGACTGCATCCCCAGTTGTGCTCTAAATGGTGTCTCCAACTCTGTACTCTTGAAAGACATTGTAACTATGATGTTGTTACACTGAAATTTGTCACCATGACTATCTGCAGTTAATATGGCTCCATCAATAGTCATATTATCCTCCTTGTCAAGCCTCATACCTCTGCTCTTCATGTTAAACTTCAAAAAGAGAGAAAGTCACTTAAAACATGTTTATCTCTGGGTACGCAGGTTCTCTCTACCTTGCCTGCGTGTACGCATCCCAAACTCATTGTACCTGCGTAATTGTACGCTCTGTAAGCCAAAGGATGGGTGCGTACCCTGTAAAGGTCAAAAGGCGCGAGTTTCATCTTAAAAAAGTTACTTGTGGTCACTTCTAGAGCCTTCTAGAAGAGTGTTTGACGTGTATTGAGCGCCTCCAGATGGTTCATGCATCCCTATGATAGAGGAACTTATCCCATCAAGAGAGGAGCTACCCCATCCAAAAGAGGGAGTATCCCATTGATGTTGGACCTGAATAACTTCCTCTAGAACAATATAAATACAGGCATTGGGCCAAAGGAGGGGAGGTTGAAAGATGAACATTCCAAAGGGTAGATGCTGCTGGAATTAGGACTTCCTTGTAAGCTGGTGAGGAGAGATTACCATCCTTTCTTGTTTCATTTGGAAGTGGGTGAGCTTGTCAAAGTAGAGGAAAACTCTTGCTGGACCCTGGGAGGAACTTGCACAACACCAAGGCTCAGGTTGTAATGGTTTCTTTTGTTTCCTTAATACAAATAAGTCATTCTTCTCAATGATTTGTTCTTAATGAATTGTTTCATATACTCCTTGGTCTATATGTTGAATATGCTTTGTTTTATGGAATATTCAGGTGTTATGTAATCGTTTGATTGTTAGTGTATGCAGGTCTTAAAGTGAAGGAGGAGCTCATCTGGATCAGCAAGGCTGGACTGCTACAACAAGCGTTGGACCTAAGGTAAGATCGGAAAACACTTGGTTCTCATAGAATAATGTATGTTTAGAGAAGGATTGCTCTTGTTTGGTTTGTTTGTCACTAGAGAGTCTTAGACTCCTAGGGAGGTTAGGTTTGTCCGCAAAAATAACTCTTTCCGCATGACAAATTGGCGACTCCGCTGGGGAATCCATTGATGTGATTGATTTTCCTTTGAGCATTACTTTGATCTGAAAAGAGTCTTGTTTCTTTTGCTTTTTGGTTGCTTGACTGTGTTTTTGGGTGGCTTAGCTTAGGGTCGAGTTAGAACTTGGGTTTTCTTTGTTTTATAGTAGTACGCACCCTCTGCGTTGGACACAGTGCGTACTTGTACGCACTGTACCTGTGTACACAGAGCGTGCACGCACCTGGTTAAACAGGCTGCCTGCGTAACCCTGTTAAAATTAAGAAAATTTCCTTTTTTATCACTTTTTCCTTTTGAATTTTGTTTTTCTTAGTCTTTACTGCCCAGATCCACTGGTTGACTGTCAAAAAATCTTCACCTATACTTTTTCCATTAGTGTCGAAAGTTTTAGTGAAATTCCTTGAGATTTTAGCCTTAGGGTTTTGGTTTTTATATTGGTCCTGTAGTGACTTTGGGTTTGGAAGTCGCAAAGCCTTAGATATCTCTGGTTTTGTCAGTCTTCTTAGGAGTCGGACCAGTCACAAAATCTACCCTCGTGAGCGACCTACCTTTGTGTTGCCTCTTTGCAAAATTTCAATTAGCTTGTTCATTTAAAGTTGTGTGAATTTCATTTTCAAAAAGAACAAAAAGAGATTGAGTTTTTGTTTTGATTAGTTTGTGATTCTGCATAAACTAGTCCTTGGATTAATCATTGCCAAGTAAAACGTCCTGGAATCATCCTAGTAAGCTTTTGCTTCTTAGATTAACTTGTTAGTGAACGATTAGATACATTTCCTTTGATTTGCTTTTGAGTGATTTTTCATAGATTTTCATATATCTTGAAATTGCTTTGATTAGATTAGTTTTATATGCTTTTATTAATTAGGAAAATATCAACGATCTCCTTTGCAACATTTGATTTAGAATAGCATTTGACGTCTTTGAAAGAGAAAGGAATTTTTTCGTGAAGTAAAGAGTGGTCATGTTTGTTTTGTGTGCTTTGAAAGATAAAGAGAATTGTTTCTTTGATTGTCTTTTGAGAAAGTTGTTTTATCGAAAAGATTGCATTCTCTCAACTCTCTTAATTAGAACATTCATTGAAAAGAGAAAATTATCAAATCATCTTAGGTGCATCTTTTAGAGAATTGGAGTCGAGTCTATACACCATCAAGTTTCATCTCCATCACCTTTGTCTTTAAAGAACAACCATTAAAATCAACGCTTAAAGTAAAATTAACTTAGAAATTTTTATTTTCTAGGGCTCTGAAGCACCAACATAGATTAGGATAGTGTCTTGGAGTAGGTGAGTAATTAACTCTCCAAGACTATTAAAACCAAACAAGTAGCTTATCTTGTGATAGAATAAATCCAGCTATTACATTTGTATTCTTGGAAAGCTCCTCTTAAAGGAGAAGCACGAGCTCGTGTCTGAACCAGTGAGGGGATCAATCCTCCCTCGTTGGGAACAACGCCAGACACGCACGTATTACAAGCGGTAAACCTCAAATTGAGGAGCCAGGGGATCACTTATCAGTAAACCTTGGATTGACCATTGTCAAGGAGCCGGTAAGGGGATTGAGCTTGTTACTCTGCCCTTGCATGCTGTC
>APFE031395515.1:88162-105780 GCA_000404065.3 Pinus taeda
CTTGTAAAAAATAAAGAGGTACTTGCCAGAAATGGTGGGGGAAAAATGAGAAGAATGAGCCTATTTGATATCCTTTTGTCTCAAGAAAAACCTTACTACCACTCTTGAACACGACAATTATTCATTCACTTGGGTTGGGAAATCCTTTACCTCACAGTTGACCAAGATCATTTGACATCTTTAGCTGGGTTATGGGAGTCGACTTTGAGTCATTCGTCACCAAACCATCTGTCGTGTCGTTATGTGTTCAAGAGGTCTGAAACAAAACATTCAACCGCAAAATACCTATCATTCATTGTGTCATCATTGAGTCAGTCCTTGCAGCAACATTTCTTCAACTTGAAGTATGATTTCGTGTTGTGGGCTTGCCTGCGACGAGTCGCTTTCTATCAACATCAGCACATTATCTAGAGAGTTGACTTAGAAATCGTCAGTACCTTGAAGTCTGCATGCATCAATGGCAGGTTTCTCGCCTTCACGGTCAGTTTTCATCATTGACTTGCGATCGAAGGATTCCATGAAATGTTCGACACCGACTCATTCATTCAAATCTCATGGATTGTGCTGGGTACTTTGAGAACCATTGACATTACTGGTGGTCTCTCTCACGCTTGTTAACAGTTTACATCATTGACTGGTAATCAAGTGGTTACTACCATGTTTGACATCGACTCATTTATTCACATGGCTAGAATCGTACCAATTCGGGAAGTAGAGATGAAGACCCTGGATCTAGTTTCCACCATCCAGGCTGCGAGGAGTTTTGTATTCATTATGCTGTAGACCCATCATAAACAGATGGCTGCGCCCATACTGTGTCTACATGAGTCTATAATTATGATATATTATGAAATCATTCCTGTATCAAAATAGTTAGTCCAATAGTTAAAGTTTTTGATCTGAGTATGGGAATGCCTACCTCAGCCATGATATGATCTTATACATGTATTTTGTGTTGAAAATTGCAGGTTCTGACCGGGCTCTCCACAAGATGATCCTCGAAATGATAAAGTACTTCACCCTTCCTATATGATATAACACCCTTATCTATTACAGGCTTCGTACTTTAGGGGGCAATCTGTTAAACTGAAATTTGTCACCATGACTATCTGCAGTTAATATGGCTCCATCAATAGTCATATTATCCTCCTTGTCAAGCCTCATACCTCTGCTCTTCATGTCAAACTTCAAAAAGAGAGAAAGTCACTTAAAAACATGTTTATATCTGGGTACGCAGGTTCTCTCTACCTTGCCTGCGTGTACGCACTCCAAACACACTGTACCTGCGTACTTGTACGCTCTGTAAGCCAAAGGATGGGTGCGTATCCCTGTAAAGGTCAAAAGGCGCGAGTTACATCTTTAAAAAGTTACTTGTGGTCACTTCTAGAGCCTTCTAGAAGATGTTTGACGTGTATTGAGCGCCTCCAGATGGTTCATGCATCCCTATGATAGAGGAACTTATCCCATCAAGGGAGGAGCTACCCCATCCAAAAGAGGGAGTATCCCATTGATGTTGGAACTGAATAACTTCCTCTAGAACACTATAAATACAGGCCTTGGGCCAGAGGAGGGGAGGTTGAAAGCTGAACATTCCAAAGGGTAGATGTTGCTGGAATTAGGACTTCCATTGTAAACTTGTGAGGAGAGATTACCATCCTTTCTTGTTGTCATATTGGAAGTGGGTGAGCTTGTCAGAGTAGAGGAAAACTCTTGCTGGACCCTGGGAGGAGCTTGCACAACACCAAGGCTCAGGTTGTAATGGTTCCTTTTTTGTTTCCTTAATACAAATAAGTCCATTCTTCTCAATGATTTGTGTTAATGAATTGTTTCATGTACTCCTTGGTCTATATGATGAATATGCTTTGTTTTATGGAATATTCAGGTGTTATGTAATCGTTTGTTTGTTAGTGTATGCAGGTCTTAAAGTGAAGGAGGAGCTCATCTGGATCAGCAAGGCTGGACTACTACAACAAGCGTTGGACTCAAGGTAAGATCGAAAAACACTTGGTTTCTCATAGAATAATGTATATTTAGAGAAGGATTGCTCTTGTTTGTTCTGTTTGTCACTAGAGAGTCTTAGACTCCTAGGGAGGTTAGGTTTGTCTGCAAAAATAACTCTTTCTGCATGACAGATGCTGAGAGGCAGACGAATACCTGTGATACCTAGAGACATAAAAACACTTATGACAAGCAATTTGTCAGTCGAAAACCAAAACAAACTAAAGGACTGACATGCAACATACTTGTGTGGCTGTCTGTGAAGATTGCACAATTTTCACCAGGAGGCTGGGAGACTGACTGCCAAAACTACACAAGGCATAGTCTGGGATGTCAGGAGGCTAACTAACTACTGGAACTACACAATGCGCAGTCCATCCTAGCCCGCTGAGGACTAAAACTATACAATGTGAAATTTCAGTCAGTAGTGACATGCAAACCAGTAAATTGCATTTCACAGTTTCTCGGGTCAAAAAGGCACTGCCTCCAATAATTGCACAATGCCAGCCTGGAGGTTAGTGCTGGGACAAAATTGCACAATTTCTGGAGGGAAGGCAAATCCTTCACTTCCTTAAATTCACAATAATAGCTGGGTAAGGCAAGGTCTGGGCTAAGGCAACCCAATCCTGTCAACGAGCGACTGAAAACATGAGAAGTTTGAATGCATGGTGATATTGAGTGTAAACAAGAGTGAACGATCATGCATGTAAACAGTAAGTGCAGGATTAAGAAAAATGGGAAAGCATGCATGTGTGTGAAGTGAGTCACTGCAACAATGACTGTTGGTGCAAAAATAGTGTCATGCATGCAACAACAGTGAGATGTGAACTAAAACTGAAACAATGCTTCTACAAGCTAACATACATTAAAACAAAAACAAGCGCTCATTGAAATCAAGAAAAAATACTTACACAAATCGAAACACAAAAGAGGTAGAAACACAGTGCAAGACATGCAAAGTGGGCTTACCCCGAAAGAATTGAGATGAATGTGCCGATGACTCCTAGATGCGATATGGGATGTTAGAGCTACATGATCGATGTGAGGAATGAGCTCTGCAATGTTCGGTTCATAAGTTTTGATAAAATTGAGGTTATGACATGCATGCCACAAATCTAGGAAAAGCAACACTTGGTGGGAAGTTTCTAAAATGAGCCTTGCATGTAACCTCTAGCTGCTAAAAATAGATTCTTAAATCTAGGAATGTCTTTGCATGATGCCTTGGGAAAAGAAATGCATGCATGCAAATCAGTTTTGCTTGGTCCCGGAGGGAACTGGTCAACCTGAAGGAGCATGCATCATTTTGCGAGTCTGGGATGAAAATTTGCATAGTTTTTGGGCTGAGTTGGGCTAGCTGTCACAGAGGGATTGCACAATTTCTGGGGTTAGTAGGTGATTGCATCCCAAAATTACGCAATTGTTGGGATGAGCAACAATGTTGGGTCATATTGCACAGTTTTCTGGAGGAAGACTACCTGACTGCTTTGTGCAATTCTGGAGCCCAGTAGAATGCCAGGTTGGTTTGTACAATTTCTAGAGGGAAGGTTGGTTCCCCTCCAGAATTGTGCAATTTTCTGAGGGAAGTCTGACAGACTGATTTGCACAATTATTGAGCTTAGCAGGCTGGCCAACTGATTTGTGCAATTTATGCAGGGAAGGCTGGTTCCCCTCCAAAGTTGTGCAATTTTCTGGGGGAGCTACTTGGCTAGCACATGGTCTAAGTTTGGAAAGAAAACGTGTGAGGGGAGTGAAGCAGACTAACATGCACAGGCTGGAAAGTTGTTGAAAAACTAATAAGCCTATGTACTTGATAGTGCAAGACATGCTGCTAGGATGGTTGGTAGGGAGGCTCCAAAACAAAGCTAAGGAAAAATTGTGGAGGGTGGTTGTAGCTGCTACAAAACCCTCCAAAAGGTCTTTAATCATGCGGAGTCTTTTGGACTACTTCGATCATCAGGATTTCAATGTTATTCATTTTGTCACATCACATGTTCTTTATTCTTGAATGCTTCCTTTGAATGCCCTCTTTGTCCAATCTCTTCATGCATCTTTTCCATGTTGTTATGAATACCTGCAACTAAGATCACTCATGCAAGCAAACATCAGTTTCAAAAAATATCCTATTCTAAAATGTTCCATGTAAACTTTATGTTCATGATTTATATGTGGGCTCATGAGTACAAGGGGGAGTTCTAGGCATAAGGCACACTTCGAATGAGAAAGGACTGAGTGCTTGAGGCTTGGGGATGCCTTTTGAATTCAACAAGGAAGGTTAGCCTTAATGGAGGCACAGGGTGCAAGTAGGAAGAATGAAGGAAGGACACTAATTCTTAGAAGTGCGTTGTGCACTCTTAGAGGGCCAGGAGTGTGCAAGGCACAGTCTGAAGGATGAAGGAGGCCCTGATTGATTATTTTAAATGTACTATTCACTCAAGGAAGATCATGGAGGGAGTAGGGAACAAGGCTGAAGGCTGAAGGGGCTCCTTGAGGCTTGTTGGTGCACCATGCACTCGACAAAGATGAAGTCTTACTTTAAGGGTGCAATTCAGAAAATGAAGGAGAGAATGCTTCTTGGGAGTGTGATGTGCGCTCTTGGAAGGTTTAGGGGACACTATATAAGGAAGGGGTCCTGACTAAGGCTTAAGAGTAGTTATGTGCTCTCCTAGCCTTAGTGGGCTAACTTGTGCAATCAAAATTTGTCCAAGTCTAAAATATAAGACAAGGGGAAAACAAAATGAGTTTAGAAATATAATCAAGTATGACACATACCAATTAATCAATAAAACTTAGATAAGATAAAACAATGAGAAGTACACATCAAAACACTAGTTTACAAACACTCTCCAAGTATAATAGACTATGTGTGACTGTGACCAAAAATGTCATTTTATAACAAATAAAGGTATTATAACCATCAAGTGCATGAGATATTCTTTTAAACAATGCTATGACACTTAGGAATGATCAAAGGCACTTGAAACATGTGAAGTGACTTGAAGTAACACTTGATGACCAAAGCAACACTTGATATAACAGTTTAATAGACTCCAAAATTTGAAAGTAGTGATGTTTTGGAGGTGTTGTAGCAATGAAAACACTTCGTGACACATTGGGTAAACTTCAAATTCTCTGCATAGGAATAGATTTTCAGTTAAAGGGTTAGTCCTTCAATAATTATTGATTCACCAATTAGATTTCCTTGACATTCCCCTTCGGCTTAGTTGTATACATAATACCTTACATTCCTTCCCTTGGTTCAAGAACACAAAGGATTTCCTTTGAGCCTTTCTTCCTATAGTTTAAGCAAAGTATCTATCCCTCTTTGAACTAGAAGGCATGGTCTAACTTGGGACTCTTGGGAGAGTTACAAGGCTGAGAGATACAATTTATGAGGTAAGATAACTTCTTTATCATATATCAGGAAGTATGGTGAGGTTTTGAGGGAGATTTTAGGAGTTACAAGGTCACCCTATAATGCATTTACCAAAGCATTTTTCCAATTCCTTTAGTCAAACAATTTTTTTTCTTGATTATGAGAATGGTATTTTTTGTTTATTGATAATGATAAATAATTTCATTGTGGGTAATAATTTGATGCATTCTTTAATACGATACCATTTAATAATGCAAACTCATAAAGTTTTAACAAAGAAAAATAAGTCACATTATCAAAGATAAGAGACATCGGAACACTTAACCTGGTTATAATGTTTTGCTTTATGAATTGGATGAATTCCTGGTTGTTGACTTGTATTAAAGGAATTACTTTGGTCCGTTGAGTGAAATAATATATCATTGTTGCTTTGATGTGTGTGGAATATTTCTCTAATAACATCTAGTCCCCACTGTTGGAATGGTTCCTCAATTGCTACTCGTAGCAGTGGGGTGGCTGAGTTCTGGCCTCGACCGACACATCTTTGAAAATATGGGAACTTTCAGACATAATCATGAGAATTCTTAAATAAAGTGGGCCAATGGTAACCAACCATCCTTACTTTGTGTGTAGTTGTATCTCCCACATAGTATCCATATATCGGTCCATCGTGTAAATCTCTGAATACCTTCTCAGTGTCTTGAGGCTCTAGGCATCTTAGCAAGTCACCATTATGATGCTTTCTAAAAAGCACTTCATGAAAAGTTGATAAGATGGATATTTAAGGTGAATTTCCCTCTTTTGTTTGGTCAATGAATGTGTGGGCAAGGTGTCGTGCTCTAAGTATTACCGTATATTTGAATGCCATGGCATTTTCGAGCTTGTCTGAGGATCTTAGACAATGTTATACATCTCTATTTCCTGATCGCATCCTGAAAGGTCTCACTCAAGAGCAAATATTGCTGCTACTACGAGTTGACAGAGGCCATGAACCTTAATAGTATGAAATATATTAAACACGAGATACTATTCTTGCAAAAAGGTCATCCAATTTACCCTCTTCTCACCCAGCTCTTGTTGCAAGAAGAGTGTTTCGATCACTGGATGAGGTACATAAATAATCATGTGGAATTTTGGATGGTAGGGCTTGTTGTAACGGCTACAACCACCCTCCAAATATTTTCCCATGCTTCGTTTTGGAGCCTCCCTTCTAAACCACAACAACTCATCTTGCACTGATCCAGATACTTGTGCTTTGATTGAGCCTCATCCTTTGCATCTTAGCTTGTGTTTTCTTACTGTCTAACCCACAAACCGATCCATTGACTTCGTCTTGATCTAGTTCCTTGCTTTCCTTAGAGAAATACGCAATCCTTGAGGGTAACTATCCTTGCTCTCAGGAATTACGCAGTCCAAGATGATAGTGAGCCTTGAGCTAAAGAATTCCACAATGCTAGTTCACAACTAGCCTTGAGTTGGGAAATTACATAGAGCATGAGAGGAATCCCTAAGCCACTCAACCTAGGAATTGCGGAGAACCCACTCTACTTAGAAAATGTGTAGTGCATGAGTTAGTGAATTGCCCAGTCATTTCCATAACTGTGCAATATTTCTTGGTAATGCATGGCAAGTTTCCCCTGGAAAAGAAAGAAAACTAAAGGGAAATAAGCATCCCTAGGAAGCAGGGATCTATTATTAGTTTCTCAAAGGTGGCACATTGCTATCCTTAGAAGTTTCCGCCAAGTGTCGCTTTTGTCCTTGATCTCAGACATGTACGTCATAAATTCCAATTTGCTCAATTATATGTAATGGACGCCTCTAGAACTCATTTGTACATTTTATCATTAAACTCTAGCATTCTTGAGGAGACCGAGGAGCCTTTAGAGCATTCTCGTCACTTTTCTGAGTGAGTTTTGATTTTATTGTCTTTTACCACTTTTTCTCTCACTTTTTGTTGTTTAGCTTGTGTTAGTGTTATGTCACTTGTTTCTTTGCAAAATTTCTGGAATTTTAACTTGTTTTAGCTTGTATGAGTGTTTTTTTAAGTTATAGATTTCCTTTCTGAAGTGTCCAATGAGTTTTCCCTTTTTTTGCACCAATAGTCGCTGTTGTGGCGACTCCCTTCACAAAGTTCATTTTCCTTTAGTTTAATCAATTTCTTCACTTGTTTCACATGCATGCATCAACACTCAAATCTACACCCAACATCACATCATCCTTTAGATCTTCTTGATTTTCATACTCACCATGGGTAGATCTAGGCTCCCCTTGTCGAGTCTCACACTTCACTGCATGCACTATGTAATTTGGGAGCTCAAGGCCTCTACCTTGGCTTCTGGAATTGTGTAGAGCTTGTCCTGACCTGGATCCAACTGTGCAATATGTAGTTCCAGGAGCCAATCTCCCAGCCTGGCCATCGAGACTACATGATGCACAATCTCTCCTAGGCCCTAGCTCATACTAAACAATGCATTGCGTAGTTCTAGTGATCAAGCTTCCACACTAACTACTGGGACTACGCAATGCGTAGTTCTCACAATCAGTCATTCACCCCTATCAGTTAAAATTGTGTAATCCCTCTCATTAGATGTCCTGATTGCTTCTTGATCATGTTCTGAAGTTATATTGACAAGAGATAATGTTTTCTATCCAAGAGTGTCCTTTTTGTCCCATAGGTACCACACTCGTGAAGCACATCTCTCCAACAGTCATTGTACCATGGCACCAAAGAGAGATGCTTTAAGGGAGACCATTGAAAGTAGTACTGGGGAAGTAGTTGAGCCAAAGCTAGTTAACTTTCCAATATATGTGGACACTCAACTATTCTTAGAAAAGGAGTCAACACTAACATGGAAGCAAGTACAACAATAGTAGCAAAAGGTAGAAATCCAATACAAGATCAGGGAAAGAGGAAGTTTTTGACATAATACAGGGAGAACAAAGATGCAAAGTGAGAGCAGATTAAATCTTCATGCAGGAAACTTTGGCAACAAAAGAAAAAGGAAGGAGAGGATACAAAACACAAAACAAAGGAAGAGGGAATAACAGAGCTTGCACGTAATAGAATAAGAGCTGAAGGAAGAACGGGAGTTGAGGAGGAAAGAACAGGAAGAGAAGAAAAAATAGGTGGAAAAAGAAATGAAAGGCACGATGATAGAGAAAACATCACCCATACAAGTTGAGGAGTAAAAAAAATCGAGAACTAAAGAAGAGGGTGAACATATGTAGGATCGGGAGCTTTCTTAACAAATTGAACAACTAATGGAAGTGATAGACATGGAGTTGGGGTAAGAGCCATAAAATGAAGATAGCGACCTTATGCTGAGAGCACCTGAGGTCACCTCTCAGTCTCTACCATCTCCAATGTTAGAACTAGTCCCGAGCAAGCAAGGAGAGGCTTTTCTCCTTGATGATGACGCAGTTATGGATGTGTACAATCTATCATTTGATGAGTTGCAGAAGAATATTGTACTTTTGGAATGATCACACATCACTTGCATTCATGAAGGAAAAGGTGGTAATGTCAGATGTTAGAAAGCATTTAGCTACACTTGCCGATGCCACTTTGGCCTATGCAGGAGAAACAAGCTCAAATGTTAAGTTCCTATTGTATGGGAATGAACAAATGGAAAAGAACTTGTAGGTTGCTAGGAAAGAGGTAGAATAACTTAGAGAGCATAGTGTAGTTTCCACAATGGCAGAGAAGTGGAAAATGATACTCGCTGAAGTATCAACACTTGAGACTACCATGCGAAATCTCTACGATGAGTTTGTCACCATGCATAAAGAAGTTGTCCATGTGCATGACTTACAACAGTGGAGAAAAGAGTTTGTTCAAACTCTCAGGAACATACATGCTACCATCGCCCATGTGCAAGAGTGGACAATGTGGTACAAAGGGGCCCCACTTCACTTTCCAAAGAAGATGAAGCCACATGAAGAGATGGAGAAAGAAAATGTCCAGATATTGATCTAGAACTATGAGAAACTCACCCCATTCCTCAGCAACATACATGCATCATATACACAATTGTACAAGAGTTTGGATGTCATGGTGAGAACACACATGATCCCGTCAATCAATTACCTCACTAAGGCTAGACTCAAGAACCAAGCTTGGCTAGAGATCGAAAGGTGCATGGAGAAGCTAAGGTGAGAGGCCACCAGGGATGACTTGGAGATGAGTGCACATACCATGCATAAGTACATTGGTGGTATTTTCATGGTTAACACCATGTTGCACATGCTTCAGGATGAGTTAGATACAGGTTCCAAGACCATATACCTGGAAGCTATGAAGGCAAGAGTCCTCTATCAGAAAGACACCATCAAGCAGTTTGGGGACATCACCACATAGTACCAAGCTTATCATTAGTATGTGACCAAGAAGCACCAAGTGGAGGTTTCCCAGTTGGTATTCCCCAAACTTTAGAGTAAGTCTTTTGTTTTGTTAGGTTTCCTCTAGCCTATTTTGTCTCACAAGGGTACATGTGGAAAATGCAATATTATTTGTAAATATGTTCTAAGTGAAATTCCAAGTGTCATTAGTGGAATGTGAAAGGTCATCATGTTATGTAATGAGTTATTTGTAAAGAAGTTGAAGAGTCATGAGGGTATTCAAAGAGTCACAAAGGGGAATGTCAAGGGCCACCCCACCCTTTGTTATAAATAGAACTTCATCACTCATAGAACATGCTTTTGGGAGCCAACTTTTTGGCTAGGCTTAGGCCTCGAAAAGGCTTGGGAGTATTGTGACAAACCTTGGCTTCTCCATAGTGTAGAGAGAGTATACTTCTTTGGAGGAGAAGGTGTTATTGATTGTAATGTTCCACTATTGGGGCTAGTGGTTGTCAATGGTGTATGTATGGATGGAACTTTCACTTATAATAATAATATTAGAGCCAACACGCTTTCATGCATATGTTGTTAATGTAGTTAGATTATTCTGGTTGCTTTAGCAATGTATGTTATTTAACTTACACATTTTCTTATGAACTATTTTGTATGAAATTGTACGAATATTTTTGAATGCATGTTGTTCGATTAACCCATCACTTTAACTTGTGGACTATTCATAATTTTAGCTTATGATGTCATTCTGCTTGTGTTTTCCTTCCAAGCTACGTACTATTATAGGATTCTAAGGGGCACACTTCCTTTTCCCTTCTGGTGTTAGAACCCCCATGCATCGCACTTGACTTGCCACATGGTCACACACTTGCTCTTACCCAAAGTTATCATACTTATCTCTACACACTAGCACGGTCAAGGCTTTACATTACCACCCACTGCTGGGACTCCTACTCCAAACAGTCTGAGGTCTAGTTGGGACTTCTTATTGGGGAGATCCTTGAATATTGGTGGGTCCAACACCATCAACAAGGCCTGAAATGATTAACTTTCTTATACAACATAAGGTTATTTATAAATGGATGGGTAGTTCAACTCTGACCCGTGTAATCCAGCACTCATGAAAGAAATAGGTCATTCATTTCCTTCAACACCCGTTTGTGTCAATACCACCCTAATAGATGAATTCGAAGCGAAAGCATAAAGCAAGAAATCCTGACCATAATTAGGACTAAAAAATGCAGGCACATCAACCATAGGTTGTTTGTTACAAGAAAAATCATCCTTTTCCCTGTGGTTCCATTTATAGGTTTCATCTTTATTTATCATGCAATTTTTTAACTATTTGGGCATAACTAGAGAAGAACTTACATAGGAAATTAATCTTCCCCAATAAATATTGCATAGGCATCTTGTTTATAGGGAATGATATTTGAGTTATATCTTTGACCCTTTTTCGGTTTAACTTCGACTCCACTCTTGGAAATAATGAGAGAGTGACTTTTGACCCAACAAAGATGCTTTTCTTGGGATTGAGATAAATACCATACTTGCGATATCGCTCAAATTTCTATTTTATATGACGCACATGATATGATATTATTTTAGAAAATACAATGACATCATCTAGATATAATACTATTCTTTGGCCAATAATGCCATGGAAAGCAATGTCCATTTCTCTTTGAAATGTAGCACCAACATTAATAAGTCCAAGTGGCATGAAATTAAAGGTGAAAGTTCCCCACTTGGTCCTAAAAGTGGTTTTGAGGTGGTCTAATTATGCCACTAGCACCTAATTGTATCCAGAGGAAACATCTAGAAATGAGAACATCTCAAACCTAGATACTCTTTGGAGGATCCGATCCAGAGATGGCACCAAATAATTGTCTTTGTTTGATGCCTAGTTGAGATTGCAAATATTGACACACAACCTTATCTCACTAGACTTCTTCTTAATAGGGACCAAATTTGAAACCCAAGTAGAATGCATGACCTTAAAATGATCCAAGCATCCAACAAATTCATTAATTCCTTTTAGATTACGGGCTCAAGCATTGGATGCAATTTCCTAAGCTTTTACTGAAATATTTTCACCCCTTCATGACATGTTGGATAAAACAAGTATCACATGTATTTAAATCATCGCAAGTGCATGCAAACACATTACAATACTATTTGAAAAGGCATATGAATGCTTTTCATTCTTGTGGAGAACAATATGTACTGAGGTTTACACATTTTGGATCGTCTTGAGTTCCTAACTTGACTTGTTCATATGACAACTTTGAGCTCTGAGTATTAGTATTAATTGGTCCTATGAACCGGTTTTGAAGGTCGTATAATTTTCTAGGGACAATACACCTTTAGGCATAATATTGGCTTTCATTGCATCAACTGCTTCCTACAAATCCTTTTCATTCTTATCTTCTTTGATGGCTGCATATTTGAACACATCCACATTAGCCATTAAATGTATTATATGTTGGTCATCATTGAAAACATGAAAATTGGTTACGTTATCAGGCACATATGTCTTATATATAATCTCTATAGAAAAACCATTTTTCAAAGGCAACATTATAGCAGGTGCATTAGCTAATGTGTCAGTGGCAACATTTCTAATTCTAGGAACCAAAATAATATTAAAAGCTTTGAAATAAGTAATAAGTCTCCATACCTGCTATTGGTAGTTTGTTAAATTTGATGAGACACAGTGGATAGTGTTCCTTACTTGGTGAGTGAAAAATTTTGAGTCACCAATTACCTTCAACATCTCTACCTTCAGGTCAATGGATTTCTTTAATCCAAGAATGAGTGCATCATATTAGGCAGTATTGTTTCTGCACTCAAACTGCAATCGAAAACATAGGATGTACTTCTTGTTATGTAGGTCTATGAAAATGCAACGAGCTCTAGAGCCATCCTAAGTTTTTGAGCCATCGAAGTACAACATCCAAATATTATTAGCTAATAAACTAGTTCCTATACTATTATTACTATGTACATCTATGTTACAATATTCATTAGCACCAGTTGGAGTACAAGGAAGGAGCTCCAACTATGTATTTGGTGGGACGAGCGATGGATGTGCTTGATAACACCTGCGATCAATTTCCAAAGATTATGTCTACAAAGTAACCTAGATCATTATGACCTTCAAATAGTGTCACAATATGCTTCATGTAGGGATCACTTTCCACTCGAATCTGGTTGTTTCTTCCCTTGTATGGGAGCCATAAGTGTGACCAATCTATTGCAAAATAATCTTGTAACCTACTAGACCAATCTCTACTCAAGAGTAAGCCATAGGATTCAGAGATCTTCACAATTACAATGTTTATGGATTTGTGTACCCTTTGGTTTGATGACAAATAAATAATAAAATTCTCGAGTTTACCAATGGCCTGAACAAGTGATCTGTTTAATTGAATGATTTGTGCATCAGTTTTATCCCATTTAGCATTCTTTTTCTTGGAACCAGATAATGACATTACATTCATAGATGCACTCGAATCAACCAAAAAATTATGGATGTTGTAATTGGAGATTTCAAAAATTAACAAAAAAGGGGGTAAAGAGTGTTATCTAAAGTTACAACATTAAACACATATTCAAGGGTTCCAGGAGACTTACCCGACACCGTTTCAAAAGTAGAAGCTTTGTCACCTAACAAAGGTTGTGAGAAGGCTTGGACAAGCAACTCATGATGGCCTACTATCTTTGTGAGCTCAAAGATGGAAATGTTGGCATGAGCTCTTTTCAAGTCCTCAATGATATTATAATCAATAGTCTCATTTCTAGTAGGAAATGTTGTAGTGTCTGGAGGTGTAACTTTGTTTGAAACTTCCAAAGTGATAGACTTATTTTTACTACTATTGGAATTTTTCTTAGAAGCAATAACATTTCTAGACTTGCTTTTTGAATTCTGAGTAGGATTGGCTAGTGGTGAGATCCTTCTTAACAATTATTTCTTCAATTCCTATATCGTAAATTCTTGTTCAAAAATGGGCTCTTTTCTCCTCAAATTATAATGGCTGGTTTGTTTCTAAGGAGTCGCTTCACTTTCAAGTGATCCTTCAACACTTTTCTTGTCAGTATTGAGAATGAAATAAAAGGTATTAATTGAGTGTCCAATACCTATACTTTATTCAACCGTGGTAGGATCATTTGTTTCTTCTATCTACTGAGATGGCTCATCTAGTAGTAAAGTGTTAATAATATGGGTTGCCATACCGGTCATGTTGTGGTTCCATTGTGGGAAAGTTTTGTATGAATTCCATTCCTGATGAAAGGCGAAAAAGGTTGTCCATGCCTATGCTTTCGACATTAAACACAACATTTGAGCTCTGGGCAGATTTAGCTAGCTGATTATTGTTGTTCCTTCTGAATAAGAAAGACTTAGGGGGCTTGCTATTGGATTGAATTTCTCTTTAACTTAGATACTTCATTAGTGAGTACTTTAAGGATTTAGTCAAGATTTCAATATCAACAAATTTTTTTTCTTTAGATTTATCTGAAAAAGATTGAGACCTCTTGGTAGTCTCCTTAGAGTCCTTAGATTCTTCATCGTTAGTAATAGCTCCAATGGCACACAAGTCTTTCTCCATGGAAATTTATTCTACAAAGTTAAAATCTAGTGTCTCTTTTGCAACTCTCTTAAAGAAAACACAATTTTTTTTTTGAAAAGACAACTGTATAATAATATATAGTAATATAATCATGAGGCTGTGTGTTTGAAGGGAATTTTTTCAATATGCAGTTTTTTTTTTTTGTTTTAATTTAAATCTTTGAATTTATCCTTTTTCCCCATCTTAATATTTATGAGCTCTTTCATTAACATGGTGGGAGTTTTATCATTGTCAATTTTTTAGAAAAACATTTTCTTAAACACCGTCCAACCATGGATCAAATTAATAGGTAGACCATGATACCATATTGCCACTCTACCTTCTAAAGTGGAAGGACAAATTCTACAAGCAACGTCATCATATAGTACCTCTAGCATTCATAGATGCATGTAGAAATCATCAATATGGTCCTTTGCCTTAGTCTTCTTGTCAGGATCGAACTTTGATAGAAACTTATCTCAATGTTTAGGCATTCTATGAAGGTTACTCGGAAGAGCAAGTTGCCTTGGGCTATCCAATCCAAGTATCAACCATGTCTTCATATTCTTGTTCCTAATCCTTTTCTACATATGATGAGCCTTCTCCTTCACCGTTCGAGCCTTTGTTAAACTCAAACTTAGCTATTGAATGTTCTTCTTCAGAAAGAACAATATCTTTCTCATACTCTTCATTAATAGGTGGAAGCTACTCTTGTTGAACTGTTTCTTTTCAAGACTGTGCTAATTCCTCAAGAGTGGAAAAAACCAAATATTCCACCATTATAACCAATACAATAGTACAAGTTGTTTCTTTCTTTTTGGGAGTGATGAGGAAGATTGTGAACAATGGGAAGTAAACTGATAAATTTTGCAAAGTGACGTGTAATAGGCTGAATTTCCTGAAGTTGATCGTAGGTAACTTCGTAGGATAAATCCAACTAGGTTGAGAAGACGAGGTGGTACTAAGGATATTACTTCTTTATCTAGAAGATGAATGATTAGGATGTGATGAGTTATCAACCATAAAAAACTAGTTTCCCTCCTTCTAGCACTATAATGTTGATGGTGCTAGATCCCACAAACATATAGGGGATCTACTCGATATGAGGTCCCAATTAGAACTCAAACCATTTGGTTTAGGAGTCCTATCTTTAAATTTGGCTCGACTGACACTAAATTAGAGATTTTCCTTGGCTTAAGCAATTAGCATGAGAGAGTAGAGTGCATGTGCTTTTGAATTAGCAAGAGAGTGTGCCTTGTGGAATGTTCTATTGTAAATATATGCAAGTTCTTTCACTACAACGAAGAAAAGTGAGTCTCCAAAATAAAATTAATAATATTGATCTAGTAAAGTCTCATACACATATATAAGGAAGAATCATTAGACATCAGGTGAAATAGTTCACATAGATACTACGATCATTAAAACCATCACAACACATTTCCAACAAGTTGAGAACCAAAGTCACCGAAATCATTCAATTACTTTAGTACATATGAGATCCAACATAAAACACAAACATTAGAAGAATAGTCTCAAAACATCCATAATCCGTAAATGAAAATGTGTTGGCCAAATGGATTCCTTCAACTACCACAATCACCCAAGACATTTTACTTCTATGATGTTTTTAGAATTGAATTTTAAAGAGAATAAAAGAACATATATGCATGTTTAAACAAGAGGAAACATGACAACGATAAAAAAATCATGAACACGACACATTTGATAACGAAGTTCGTCTAGTGTGGACTACGTCTTTGGGCCCAGTGTCAAGATGGTGGAGGTCGCTTCATATAATGTTGGAAATGATGATGATGTAGATGGACAACACTTTGTCATAGCAAGGTCATATGCCCTCAAAAAAGAGTGGCTTGTCTCTCCACAAGATGTTTTTCTTATAGGAATTCTCACTCAAGAAGGCTTCCTCTCAGCATGACAAACTAAAATGATCTCACACAATGTAGCAATGAGTATCCCTTCAACATAGTTACACAGGGATCTCCAAAAAAATACATAGCATGAAAGCTAAATACATATAACATGATGTGGGAAAAGCGATCCCACAACATAACATCAAACAGGGATCTCAAAACATAATACATCGTCTCAACAATTATGAAGGAAAACATGACATCACTGATTCATGTACCTTCACCTCTAAAGTTGGCTGAAAAATGTAAGGCTCAGATGCAAAAGCTGACTGCACTGCTAAATTTCTGTTATTGAGAGGTGTAAAATCGACTCTCCATTTGTCAAATTCTAACACCATCAAAACCTGGGCCTGTAGGAATCTTTTAGATTCCCCCTAGATTCCCCAAAGATTCCCTTCTTTGGGCTTACTGAAGATTTGCAACTTAGATCATGTCTTATCTCTCCATCATGATCCTTGTGAGATTCTGAAACTTTTGAGTATAAAGTTGGCTGCATTATGAATCTGGCAAATTTCAGCGTCCAAGGAATCTACAAGATTCCCTCAAGATTCTTCAAAGATTCTGCTTTGCTAGGAATATGCAAATCTGATTCTTAGATGGCAATTTTTATTTCACCATCGTGTTCCCTACATAATTTTGGTTAAAATGACAGTAAAGTTCATATCATTATGATAAAATGAAAATTTACTTCCCCATGGAATCTTTCGGGCATCAATGAATATTCTCTGCAAAAGATTCTGTCTCGAAAAAAATGCCATCATGGTTCTGCCTTGACATTGGTGTTAGGGTTCCACTACCTTGCAATAAAATAATACTATTACTCAATTTCCATGTCGTCACCTCTCTTGGGCGCATTTTCAACTAAGGTTCATATAGTGGCTGGGTGGCGAACTTTACAAAGTTGCCACCCGTAGCCTGGTCGTTTAGGTGGAGTGCTAGAGGCATGCAGGTTGGGGGATCAAATCCCACCCATCCCAACTTGGTGTGCTACTTTTTTTTGAATGACAAACAATTGAATTAATCAGTGTGGCGTGGTTGCATTGTTCCGTTGGAACCTTTGGTGTATATATTATAAAGGGTGGGCAGTTATGCTATGGTTTGTTTTGTGATTTGGTTGGGCCACCCATGGAGTGGGGCAGCCATGTGGCCAGGTGGGTTTGATTCTCGCTGACCCATTTAATTAGTACCATATGTGGCATGCCTTTGGGCTTTGGAGTTCCATTAGGGTTGGGCCGGGTCTGCGGGGGGTGGCCCACCCACCTCAATCAATATATTTTTTATGCCATATATATATTACCATTGGAACAGGTTTGCGGGGGTAGCAACCCATCACCCCTATTAAAATATATATCT
>APFE031395515.1:105963-120191 GCA_000404065.3 Pinus taeda
AAATTGGTTGTTTTCAATTTTTTTGAAAATAAGGGATACTGGGCAATTTAAGGAGGCAACAATTTTTCCCCTTCCAGTGGTTAGATTCCTGTTATCGCTGGTGGTGCAATTTGTAGGACTGTTAACCTTGCCACTTGGCCAAGTTAACCCTGAACTTTGAGTAGCCCTATCTCCTCCATATGAGCTCAGATTTGAGTGTTGTTCACACCATTGGAATCAGGGAAAAAAGCACTTCGATCTGGTGTTAGGTTGGGAGCAATCTGACCACTTTGAATTTTGACCATTTTTGAGCCCTCTTGGACTTCTGCATGTGTCTAGAGTCACCTAGATCATCAAGGTACATGAATACAATGAACATCACTAGCTCCAATAGTGGAGCTTTAGAGCCACTACTTGCTCCCCAAGAGTATTATCTCTATCTCTCTAATGCCTTGTGGGAGAATCTAAGGTGAAAAGTATTTTACTTGAGTAATGAGGTTTCTTTTATAACTTGAGGCATGACCTTTCATATCCTCATGACTCTTGAGTTTCTCATATGACTTTCCAACATCTAAATGACCTTTGGAATTCTATATAGCTCTTGGACTTCTATACGAATTTTGGAATTACATATGATTTTTGGAATTACATGTTACTTTTGGACTTCTTTATATGGATATTTTGTCCATTCATGACTCTTGGACTTCCACTTCTTTTTCTTTTACAATCATTAGATAATTACATCATGATTTCCAAATCATCACGTGGTAATAAGATGACAAGTCACTAACATTGATGACTTGGATTCATAGTGACTTATGAAATGGAATTTATTGAAAGGTGACAATGCTACCACTTGTATCTTTAATCATGCATGCAACTTCCATGTTGTTGATATCTTTACCCTCCAAAGGGTCTTTGATCATGTGGAGTCTTTTGGAGTGCTTCAATCACCAGGATTTCAATGTTCTTCATTTTGTCACATCATGTGTTCTTCATTCTTGAATACATCCTTTGAGTTCCCTCTTTGTCCGATCTCTTAATGCATCTTTGCCATGATGTTCTAGAATACATGAAACTAAGGTCACTCATGGAAAACAAACTTCCATTTGAAAAAAATTCCTATTCTAACATGTTTCGCGTAAAATTTCTTTTCATGATTTATCAGTGTGCTTGGTGAGAACAAGGGGGACTTCTGGGTGCAGGGTGCACTACCAAGGAGAAAGGAATTAGTGCTTGAGGCTCAAGGATGCAATTCTCTCTCAACAAGGAAGGGCAGGCATGATGGAGGGCACATGACACAATTATGAAGGACGATGGAAGGCTATTGATGCTTAGAAGTGTGCTATGCACTCTTGGAGGGAAAGGAGGGTGCATGGCACAATTCAAAGGATGAAGGAGGGTATGATTAATGCTTTGAAATGTTCTATGTACTCAAGGAATCTCAAAAAGGGCGTAGGGCACAATGTTGGAGGCTGGAGGGGGCTCCTTGAGGCTTTTTGGTGCGCCATGTGCTCAACAAAGAGGAAGGATTACTTTAAGGGCATAGTTTGGAAAAGGAAGCATGGAATACTGCTTGGGAGAGTGCAAGGTGTACTCCAAACAAGGAAGGGGTCCCTATTAAGGTTTAAATGTGCACCATGCACTCTCCTAACCTTAGTTGGCTAACTTGTGCAACCAATATTTGTCTAAGTCCGAAAGATAAGACAAGGGGAAACACAATAAGTTTAGACATAGAATCAAGTGAGTCACATACCAATTCATCAATAAAACTTAGACAGGATCAAACAATGAGAAGTACACATAAAAAATTCCATTTTAAAAACACTCTCCAAGTACAATAAACTAAATATGTGTGATTGCGACCAAAAGTGTGATTTTATAAAAATCAAAGGTATTATAACCATGAAGTGCACCAAATATTGTTCTAAACAATGTGATGACATTTAGGAATGATCAAAGACAATAGAAACATGTGAAATTAATTGAAGTGACACTTGATGAACAAAGTGACACTTGATATAACAATTTAGTAAGCTCCAAAATTTGAAAGTAGTGAAGTTTTGGAGGGTGTTGTAGCGACGACAAAAAAAATAGAATAAATTGTAATTGAAACTTTATAAAGATTCACTTCGTCACTTACGGAAGCATTAATGAGGGCATAGGATTTGTTATTCTTTTTCTCCCAAATTTCTAACTCTTTGTCTAGTGGGCATGGTAGGTGCATTTTCCTCCTCTCTTTCACATATGCCTTTTCATGTCATTAAAAATGAGGGTATGTATTATCACACAAAAGGGATCACTTAGCCAAGATCATTAGGTGGATTGAAATACACCATGTTAGTATGGGTTTTACACATTAAAACCCAATTTCAATCGAGGAAATAGCCTAAGGAACAACTTTGCCTAAGTTATTTCCATCAATTAACCCACTTATGTGAGAATAACCCATAAATTCAATAAGTTTACGTTAATCTCATAAGTTTACCCATTTAGGTGAAAATAATTTAATATATTTTCACTCAGATTATTCATTTCCATAGAAATAATTCAATAAATCATTTATTTATTGATTATTTCTTAAACTTTTAAACATTCTTATTTCCCACCATTGGTTTTCATCACTGAAATTATGATCCTGCACCATTCAAGTCTTCTCCACTAAAAGTTCTCTACCATTTTCCTATTTTTTTCTATTTTCTAGATTGCTTTACCATTTGGAGAGAGGGAATAATACATTGCAGAAAGGATTGTTTATGAACCTATTGATAGTGCTAGATGATGCCAATAGTCAGGGGGTCTACTTTATATGAAGTCCCAATCATACCTCACACTGTATGGAATAGGAGCCCCAATCGGGAAATACAGCCGGTTGCCATTATCTTAAAGATTTTCCTTGGCTACAATAAATGACACAAGGGAAAAATTGTACTTTCAAGATAAGAAAGTAAGTTATCCTTGTGATGTATTCAATTGCAAAGTGCATAATTGTTCTTTCACGGAAAGGAAGGGAAAGAAAGTATTTAAGAGGAAAGTAATAGTACTATCCTAATAAAGATGCACACATATATCTAAAATAATTGTTAGTAATATTACGAAATAGTTCAAAAAGAAATAACCATCATGAAAAAAAAGACACACAGTTCAGAGATGCATACTAAAGCTAATGAAATGATTCATTTTCATTAGTATGAATAAGTATAAACCTACACTGCAAACAATGAAAGAAAAATCTTATAATCATTCACGAAATATGCATGAAAAGTGTGCCGACTCCAGGAGCTTCGAATTATAAAGTGAAAGTCCCAAGATATACCATTAAAATGATACAACACTAGTTCCAATAATGGAACATTAATCCACTACTTACTTCTCAAAAGACTAATCTTCTCTCCTATACCTAACTTGAGAAGCCGAGGTGAGAATTCCTTTGCTTGAGTTATGAGGGTGAATATATAAAAATGATGTGACTTTCCCCTCCCTTGTGACTCTTTATATCCCCTCATGTCTCTTGAGCTTCCATGTGGCTTTTTGAATTCCTATGAGACCTTTGAGCTTCTACATGAATTTTCACATTCTATGTGTGACCATTGGGCTTCCACACGTTTTACATTTTCTCATTTTTTTGGAAATTACATAATTACATTAAACAAATGATGTGGCAAAATACAATGAAACATATGACTCTCATAGTGACACTTTGATAAGCTATGAATTAGCGATGGTGACATGGAACTTCAGTGTAGGGTATTAATGCCAAGCTTTTCTTCTTGCTGCTATCTTTGCATCTTCATGACAAATCTCGCATGTGCTTCATCTTCATGCTCCAAGAGGATGGGATGATATAGAGTCTTCCATGTGATATTGACCTTCATTCTTCTGTTTTGATCCAGTGTCCCTTCTTCTCTTTGCTTGATAATTTCTTTATATTTTCAGCTTCAGAAGTGTCTCCTTGTAGCATATCCTTAGTATCCTCCTTTAGCATTATCATGTCATGTCAAGATATTAACACTTGCAAATGGAATTCACTCATGACAAGATTCCATAAGTCCCAAAATATCCTAGTCTATTATGTTTATCATGCAACATTCTAATTGAGTTGGGACATAGTACAAGGATGAGGAGGAGGTCCAGGGATTGCACAATTTGTAGAAGTAGGAGGTAGGGATGAGGGTCTAGGCTCTTTAACTACACAATGCGCAATGATTGAGTGACATGAAATCTTGACTACACAATTGTGGGAGTTAGGGATGTAGCGAGGAAAACTTTCTCAATTCAACTGTGTGGTGCACAATTCTAGAAGGAGAGGGACCATTCATTGCATAATTGAGCAAGTGAGAGAGTGAGACATGGCCTCACTGCTAATTGATAATGTGTAGTGCACAATGGAGGCCTTATTTGGAAATGATTGCACAATGAGAAAAAGCAACTGACGTGGAATGGGCACTAAGATTGCACAATACCAAGATAGTGGAGGTAGCGATTGTGTAATTCTAGGAGGCAAGGATGGATGACTAGGACTTGTGACTGTGTAGTGCACAGTTCAAGGATGCAAATTGGTGGTGGTTAGTTGGGCAAGTTTCAAAGACAAGAAAGCTCAAAAATTGACTAAGTGTGGGATCAATAAGGCAGAAAGATGAGACCAAAAAATGTAACAAGGCTTGAACATGATCACACAGTCATAAAAAATAAAAAGCATGAAAATGAAACATTCAACACCAAAAATGCAACATGCATCCATTGAAACGACAATAAAATGAGACTTACCTCCAAGTGCGACACTTAAGATACACTTTACAACAAAAGTGCCGACTGCAACAAGAAAGTGAACAATACTTTGAGAATGACTCCGATGTATGCCTCTATGATAGATAAAATCTATTAGAATTATAGAAATCACTAGAGCTACCTCTTAAAGGTGTGCCATGACTCCCTTTCACAAAGAGTGACACTTCTCTTAACAAAAGATGACACATGGAATTATTTCACAAAGGGACTTAGAAACTTAGGAAGTAAGCACGATATGACTCTAATAACTATATGGGTATGAGTAGGTTCTTTAGTTTAAGTTCACTATTGTCAAAGGCAAGGGGTCTTCCTTCTTGCATAAAAAATACACCAATTCCATGACCTGAAGCATCGCACTCCACAATGAATATTTTTGTGGAGTGAGGTGTCACCGAGACAAGAGTTGTACACATAGCCTATTTAAGTTCTTCAAATGATTTGGTTACTTGTTTAGTCCAAGAACAAACTTCCTTCTTCAATAATTTTATTATAGGTGCTACTATTTGACCATAATTCTTGACATATTTGCACTAATATACTACCAATACTAATAATACCTTGATTTTTATCAAGGTATTAGGGATTGGTGATTCCCTCATGGATTTGATTTTGTTAGGATCCACCTTGATGCCATCATGTGATACAATATGACCCAGATGTTCCTCTTCTTGAACCCCAAAGGCACACTTGTAAAGCTTTGCATATATTTGTTTCTCTTCTAATAGTGTCAAGACCATGTCAACCTGTTGTAAATGCTCTTCCCAAGGTTTGTTGTAAATTAGTATGTCATAAAAAAATACTAGCACACATTTTCTAAGGGCGGGCTTAAAAATAGATCATCAAGATTTGAAATGTTGAAGGTGAATTCGTGAGTCCAAATGGAATAATAAAAAACTAATAATAACCTTCATGTGTTAAAAATGATGTTTTGGGATTGTGTTGTTGCCTGATTTTAATTTGATGATATATAGAATGAAGATCCAACTTAGTAAAGAAAATCGCTCCATGAAATTCATCTAATAATTCATCAATGGTAGGAACATGAAACTTATCTTTTATTTTATTTTTTTTGTGCTATTTGTAGTCTGGACACTTACACTATTAGTGTCAGTATCTACATACTTCCATGAGGGATCAAATCTGCTCTTTGCATTTTCATTTTAGGTGTCTCATACTGAATTTTTTGGATCATTCCACTAGGTCATGCCAAAATGTGTTAGGCCTCTATACTACTAGTGTAACCCCTTATTGTTATTAGTAAAACCCCCTTATTATATTTTTGTACCCACGTAGTCCCCATATTGTTATTATTGTGACCCATAGAAGCCCACTATTGTTATTATTGTGCCCTTACATTATTATTTTTATGTAGATTATATTATGACCCCTTAGACTCCTATGCATAGAAAGGAGGTCTTGTCATTTGTATCATCAAAGAATTGTTCATTTGTGTAATGTAAAGGAGGTTTCGCCCTCGAAGAGGCTTATTTCTAAGGCGTTGATCTATCTTTTCTATCTTTTTGTTAGTTGGTTCCATAACATTTGGTATCAGAGCTTTGGATTTTAGGGTTTCGCTGCTCCAAATAGGTCATCGTGGAATTTTCGCTATAAATTTTTATCCTATGATGGTTTAGAAGTTAAAAAAACCCATTTAAGATGAAATCACTCTGAACCTTGTATCCAAATTTCAGAGCTTGTCTCGCTATATTTTCAGAGATATGATATGAGGAAGTTAGGGTTTTTGCAAGCTCCAAAATTTCAACTAAAACAAGTCATTGTGGGATTTTCGCTATAATTATTTCGCTACAAAGTTTCAGAATATAAAACAAAAATCAATTTGAGAAGGAATAAGTTTGAACTTTGTATCCAAATTTCAAACCCAGTCTCGCTAGATTTTAGTAGATATAGTCTGAGGAAGTTAGGGTTTTTGCATACCCCTAAATTACATTCCAAACAGTTCACCTTGGGAAAATTGTCATAACTTTTGTTCTGAGCATCAGATTGAAAATTTGTAACAATTTTCAAAAAGAGGACTTGCTTTAGTTTGTTGTGTATCAGTTTCAGGTTCTAAGGTCGAAAGAGTGAGATGTGACACGTCAGACAAGTTCTCTCTACTGAACTAGTCTATAATCATGTCATTGTGGGAGATTTGAAATAACTCTTTCTTGGACAATCAAATTCCAATCAGACTTGCGGGGTTAGAAAGAGAACCCAGAGAGCTACCACAAGAAGAGATTTTAGAACTTGGAGATCTGAAATTACAGAGTTACATTCGTTTCAAGGTCGAGCTCCTAAAATCAAGAAAAATTGAGATGAGGAAGTTTGATGGCAAGGATCCAGTAAATTGGATACTATATTAGATGGAGAAATATTTTGATCTACATGCCATACCACTATTACAAAAGGTATGTATTGCATCTTCATATTTAGAACAAGATC
The DNA here is from genome assembly GCA_000404065.3 of Pinus taeda. Lineage (NCBI taxonomy): Eukaryota > Viridiplantae > Streptophyta > Pinopsida > Pinales > Pinaceae > Pinus > Pinus taeda. Next base: position 113,170 of record APFE031395515.1, read on the forward strand.
AATTTTTATGGTATTAAGGGATTTGTTCTCGTAAACCACTTGTTATGTGGTCAATTTTCACGGAGGAAGTTATAGCACATTATGAGGATACAAAAAGCAACACCTTCTTTAGAGAAACACCACAACAATTGGAAGAAAAAAGAGAAAAAGGGCTTTGTTACAAAGTGGAAAGAAAAATTATGGCAACAAGGAAGTCTACCCCTCACAACTATAAAGATGGGAGTGTTGTTTCTCCTAGCCTTCCACAACCTACAAAGGTTACACCACAACAATTGGAAGAAAAAAGAGAAAAAGGGCTTTGTTAAAATTGTGATAAAAAATACATTAAAGGTCATAAGTGTGCTGAGAAGAAATTATTTTACATTGATTGTGGAGAGGAGGAAGAAAATGATCAAGAAACGTCAAAATAAGAGTATATACACCAGGAACCAACCTCGGAGAAAAAATAAATGAATCCGATCACATCTTGTAAAGCATTGGAAATAATTTTGACTTCTCAAACTCTTAAGATAGAAGGACATATCAAGAAGAAAAAGGTTCGAGAAGTGAAAGAACACATCAAGAAAGAAGAAATGAATCTGACCGTCTTGTAATGCAATGGCTGGAATTACCACTCCTCAAACTATCAAGGTAGAAGGACATATCAAGAAGAAAAATGTTCAAGAAGTGAAAGATCACATAGAGCATCAAGAAATGAATCCGATCATATCTTGTAATGCATTGGAAGAAATTACCACTCATCAAACTCTCAATATAGAAGGACATATCAAGAATAAAAAGATTCAAGCAGTGAAAGATCACATCGAGCATCAACAACAAGTTCTCCAACTTTTAAAGGATAACACCACTTTGGTGCAGAATTGAATGAAACAACAAGTAGATCAAACATCACGGTGAAAAAACATTTGATGTAGATGATTGGGTATTTTTACGGCTACATCTCAAGCAAGCTATTTATGAGAAGGAAATGTTGGAAATACTACATGCACTTAAGAAATGGCAACCTTATCCAATGGGAGGACACTTCAAGGTAAAAATGGATCATGATAGTCTTAAATACTTTTTAGAACAAATATTATCTTTAGAAGAATAGAAAAAATGGGTCAAAAATATGTTGGGTTATGACTTTGACATCATCTATAGAAAAGGGAAGAATTTTTTTGTTGCAGATACACTCTCAAGAAAGGATAAGGATGTGGAAGCATTGTTTTGTGTTATTTCTATTATCCAACCAGATTGGATAAATGAAGCAAGGGATGAATGGAAGAAGGACGAAGAAGTATGTCCACTTATTCAAAAGTTGCAAAAGATCACAATTCAAACAATATTGCTTGAAATTGAAGAGGAAGGAAAAATCATATTGGAACCTGGAGCAGTCATAGAAACAAGAACCTGACAGCTACGGAATCGATCAATTTTAGAGTATCTCATCAAGTGGAAGAACTTACTCGCTGAAGATTCCACATGGGAGGACAATAATTTTATACAGAAGCATCAAGAACTACTCAAGCATTGAGGACAACACTTTTTGAAGGAGGGGGGCACGTTAGGCCCCTATACTACTAGTGTAACCCCTTATTGTTATTAGTACAACCCGCTTATTATATTGATGTACCCATGTAGTGCCCATATTGTTACTATTGTGCCCCATAGAAGCCCACTATTGTTATTATTGTGCCCTTACATTATTATTGTTATGTCGGCTCTGATTATGTTATGACCCCTTAGACTCCTATATATAGAAAGGGGTATTTTCATTTGTATCATCCAAGAGTTGTTCATTTATGTAATGTAAAGGAGGTTTCCCCCTCGAAGAGGCTGAATTCTAATAAGGCATTGATCTATCTTTTCTATCTTTTTTGAGCTGGTTTCATAACAACCATTCACCAAATGGGGCATTTACTTCATGACATGTAACCCCACCTCGGCCAAGGGGCATGGGTACATTATAGTCACCATTGACATTTTTACCAAGTGGGTCGAGGCGATGCCAACATTAAACAACAGTGGCGAAATGACTGTACTTTTATTTTTTAACCACGTGGCTTCCTGGTTTGGTGTACCACGGGCCATAGTTACAAATCATGCGGCACATTTTCACAATCACATGATGGATAATACGATTGCTAAGTTAGGACTATCAAAAGATAGTTCTACCCCTTATTATCTGTAAGTGATTGGACAAGTTGTGGCCATCAACAAAGTCCTAAAGTGAATGCTTCAAAGAATGATAAGGGTTCATAAACAAAATTGGAATTTAATATTGTATTGCCTTGTGGGCATATCGAACCTCGGTGAGAAATGCAACTTGATTCACTCCCTTTCAGTTGGAGTATGGTTTGGAAGCAATATTACCGATATAATGTGAAATTTCATTTCTCAAACTCGTGATTGACCTGTTACTGTACACTTCTGAACAAGAAGCACATTTCTTGGAACTTATCCATCTGGATGAAACCTGTCGTGATGCCACATTTACTAATGATGTGGATAAGAAATGAATCAAGGCACAATATGATAGAAATGTCAAGCCTCATATATTCTCAGAAGGAGACTTAATCTTGCTTTACGATCAGGAAGCTGATAAACTTGGAGAAGGGAAATTTGAACCAATGTGGATGGGTCCATATATTGTCAAGCATGTTTTGGCAAAAGGTGCCTATGAGTTAGTATTATGATGGGATTCCTTTGTAATAGCCCTGAAATGGGTTGTACCTCAAACATTACTATGCTAAATGGAATGTAGTAAAACTCACTATACCTATGCTTTCATTGCATGTGTGTGTCTTTTAGATTTTTTTTATCTGGTTAGTAATACGCTTTGCATTTGTTGCAGATGTCATAATCGTCAGAACCATTTGTTGGTTAAGCTGATGTGAGTTTTCAAGGGATTTGTATCAATCGATCGATGAAAAATATCACTGAGTATAACACATTGGTCGAACTTCTCTCTGATGACATTTCACTTGGAATTCGCTGAATCATTGTTAGGCTGGACTCATAAATCATTGTACTACAACTTAAAAGTGTCTATATTGTTTGAAACCCAACAATTCTTCGTATTTTCCTTACAATTTGTATTTTTGAAAGACATTTTGAATATATTCAATATCAGCATGTTTTCAAAAACATTAACACATTAATTGATTCTCTAGCGAATTATGTGTTAAATAGACATTTACGACACATGTAAAAATAATATTTTCAATTCACATCATTAGTTGAATAGGATTTCACATAACCATAGAAAACTTTGAAAGTAAAAATAGATAGATGTTTCAAAAGTTTTTACAAAATTTGTGTCGAAGACAAGTTTGGTCATCTGACCCAAAAACTCAAAATTCATGCAAAAACATCCTAAGTAGACCTAGTGATGCTCTTGATAATAGGTCACAGCCTGTGCTATCTTGTGCAAAAAGCCTCATCCAGTGGCTAGGAACACTAATAGTGTGGTGTTGGAGCCTCATAGGTAACTCCTTGATCCAGACATCCGAAATACCAAGGGTTAATCCCTCTATGTGATCTTGCAACTCTGCCAAGGTATCAGCCAAGTCCAAGTCCTAGAGAACTGATCTCCTAATGTTTCTCCACACTAGCCCACCTGCATCCTGTTGGTGTCCCATAGGTTGAATAGTACTGACATCTACATTCATGAGAATGATTTTAGTTTAGTCTTGGAAACAGTAAAAACAAAAAAACATGTAGAAACTTGAAAATCAAAAAACACTTTGGTCAAACAATTACCTATAGCACCTGATTGTGCACTAATTGGTAGAATCAAGTCTAGATCTCCATGGAAATCCATCCCTAAGTATGTATGCTCCTCGATGATAAGGTGTTGGCGATCGATCCAACTGAAGAATGCAGTGGAAAAAATGATTGTTGACTGACCCGCATGTCGAGCCATCAATTCGACCCACCTCTGCATACGTGGATCTCAAGGACTAGCTACATCAAAAGATACATTATGTGGTTGCATAATGTTCAAATATAATCCTAACATCTACATTTATTTTTTAGCCTAAGTGTCCTTGACTTAGCCACAAGCACTAAAAATCATATTCACACTTGGTTTTTGGTAAACTAGCTTGGTGGACCAATTTTCCCTTGTTTTTTGCCTTTAAAGGCTTAATATTATCGAAATATTGGTCCAACCACTTTCCTAAACCATTTATACATCTAAGTGAATGTTCACACCTAACCACACCTCATCCATTTGAGCTATTTGAGGATTGGTGCCCCACATGAAGATTCCCCCTTAAATCAAGGGATTGGTCCCCCAGACCATTTTAGCATGTTGTAAAGTTGCCTTCCTTGGGAAATGCACCCCTCCTAATGATTTCCTCATGGATGATACTTGGAATAGGTTTCCTTGAGTCATTTTTGCTATCTTAGGCCTCCCTTTCGCTTTTCTTAGCCTTTTATAGTTTTTTACTAGTTTTTTCCTAGTTTTCTAGATTTGGCAATTTCTATATAACCATCTCCCTTTGGGATTAGAAGTTTGATTGCTCATGTATTAATATTATTCATTAATTTAATTATTTGATTTTATGGAACAAATTCTTTCTCTCTTCTCTTGAATATCAGAAAATTACTTGTATTTAATTTAACTAGAATTCTTGATCTATCGAAGTTTCTACAGGAATTCTACATGGTATCAGAGCTAGTTCGAATCTAGTGGGTTGTACACGGTTTTATTTGTAGGTATAGATCATCAAGAGCTGCTGCAAGTAGCAATGGATCATCTCTGGCAGCCCACAAAACTTGTTATAAATCCTTTCAATTACTTTGAATGGAAGACAGAGATCACTCTGCTCCTCCGAAGCAAAGGGCTTTACAAGGTAACAATGGGAACGGAGATTGAAACAACTTTTGCAGCGAAGAAGATCAAGTATTTAAATAAATTAGATGAATAAATTGGGCTGGTATGCCTATCAATTTCGAGAGAACTCCTATTTCATGTCATCGGAGCCACTACTGTCGATGCGGTTTGGACCACATTGGAAGGACTATTCGGTAAGTAGGATGAAATGAGAGTGCATCAACTAGAGAATGAACTCATATCCCTCAGTCCAACTCATTTTAGAAACATACAAGAATACTTGATCAAGTCTAAATGCCTCCTCGTTGAACTTGATCCATGTGGAGTTAAGAAAGAGGAAGATCAACTCATCCTTTCGATTCTCTCGAAATTAGGCCCTAAATATTCTGTATTTGTATCGTCTTTTGAAGCATCTAAATTGACTAAGGAAAAATGAAAAATGCCTCCATTGAATGAATTCATTGCAACATTCACTCAAGAGAAAGCTAAGTTTGTCCAAATGGGTTCCATCAATCATTCAAAGAACCAAGCACTTGTGGCTATTGATGCTCCAAAGATCAGTGGAAGAGACAAGCAAAAAGGGAAGGGTAAATTTAATGAATCAAAGAAGGAGAGACCCGTACAATATTCAAAGAGATATTCTTTGCCTAAGGGTAAGAAGAAGAAGTAAAGAACACTTTGTAGCTACTGTTCCAAGGGTATTCATCCTGAGGAAAATTGCATGAGGAAAACAATCGATGAGATGGCTAAGCAATTGCACCAGCACAATCTGACCGTGCCTGAGAATGTAAAGAAGAAGGATGATAATAGAAAGAGGGATGGGAAAGGGAGAGCATGAGATGGTCATGCTTTAATGGCTATCACATCCACTCCATCAGCTTTGATCCTTGATTCAGGTGCATCGAACCATATGGCTGCATCAAATGAATTTTCCTCCATCTAAGAAAGCACCAAATACGTAATTTACTTGGGAGATGCCACACTCGCAAAGGTGTGCAGAGAAGGAATTGTAGACCTTTAAGGGGGTGGCTTCACAATTATGCTTCATGTTTCCCTTTTGTCAGCAAATCTTCCCTCGATATATCAAATCACTTATTATGTCTTTGGAAGGAAGGTGGAGTTCACTTCGGACTCCGCAGTGATTATCGACATTTCCACGGGCTCACAACTTGCACATGGAATTACAGATCATGATTCTCGTTTGTATTTCTTCTCCCACTTTGTTCCTAAATATATTAGCACTAGATTTCTATAACAATATAATGATATCAATAGGTTATTGCATGAAATATTTGGCCATCTAAACTATAAGCACTTGCATCAACTCATCAAGGAAAACATGGTAGAAGGATTGCCTGCTATTAAATTCACAAGCGGTGTGTCTCAAGGATGCATTCTTGGCAAGCATCTAGAGCAAAAGTTTGACAAAGGCAAGGTACAAAGAGATTCTTCACCTCTTGGGCTGATTCACAGTGACATCACGGGTCCATTCCCGCAGCCTTCAATTAGTAAGGCTCAATATGTACTCACCTTCATAGATGATTTCTCTCACTTTACTTGGGTACTTTTCTGAAATTAAAATTGGAAGTATTTGAATGCCTTATAGAATTTAAAGCACTTGCCAAGAATGAGTCTGGGCGTAGTATTAAGATACTCCATATTGGTAATGGGGGGGATTATGTCAACAAATATGCGCAACAATTTTGTATTGATGCAAGTATAAAACTACAACACACAGTGCCATATACACCACAGCAAAATGGTGTCGCGGAGAGGATAAACCGGTCATTAAAAGAGATGGGAAATTGTATGCTACGCTCCAAATCATTAGCTCCTAAGCTATGGTTTGAAGCTATTAATTATATATCATACATTCAGAACCACATTCCACAAAAAGCACTCAAAGGCACCACTCCATTTGAATGTTGGATTGGTAAGAAACTGAAAGTGTCGCACTTTTGCGTTTTTGGTTCACGAGAATGAGCTCACATTCCGATAGATAAGAGGAAGTATTTGGAGCCTCAAAGTGTTGAATGTATGTTTGTTGCATATCTTGATAGTGTCAAAGGATATATATTGCTGGATTCTCACACTAAAATGTTCCTTATAGCTCAAAGTGTGAAGTTTGAAGAAGAATCACTGCATGATTTTTCACCAGACCCTGCCCAAGAACCGCTTGTTGCCACTGATGAGGAGTCTG